>VZDJ01000346.1:23430454-23516625 GCA_008694505.1 Cyanoderma ruficeps
AGAAGAAAAAGAAGAAGAAAAAGAAGAAGAAAAAGAAGAAGAAAGAGAGAGAGGAATAAAACCCAAGACAAATAAGTGATGCACAATAAAAAATGTTCACCATTCACTGAACATTGACCAGCCTGTCCACCAGCAGCAGTTGTCGTCTCATGGCCAGTTTACATGCTGGGCATGACATTCTGTTGCGTGGAATATTCCATTGTCCAGTTCAGGTCACCTCTCCTAGCCTTACTTTCTCGGGGGTTCTTGTGCACCTGCTCCCTGGAAGAGTGTGAGTCACTGCAAAGTCCTTAATTTAGAGAAAGAACTACTGAGCAACAACCAAAACATGAGTTTGTTATCAACGTTATTCTAATTTAAATCCAAAACACAGCACTGTTCCAGATACCAACAGTAATATTAAATCAAGCCCAGTGAAATGAGAAAGTTGACTTTCCTTTTTTTGAAACATATACAAAAGTACAGCTTTTGCACTTAAAGATTTCCTATGCATTTTTACATAGCCAGAGGATCACAGGGGGATAAAGCTGCTCTGTATTATTTCCTTGTAGAAAAGGCATCTTCTTTCCCACAAAATCAAGCAGGGACTTAGATTAAAGGCAGACAAGAGCCTGAGAGCATAAGCAATGAATTAAAATCCCCTTTTGTCTTTCATCTGGCAATAAAATCCTGCCTTGTGTTTAAAAACGCAAATGTTGCATATTTAAAAGCAAAGATTGTGTGTGTTACACCGACCAGCTGCATAAATCCTAGTGGCCTTGGAAAATTAATGTTTTGTTTTAAGCAAAGCTGAAGTTACTCATGTTATTTCACTCTATCAATAGCGAGTACATTAACATTATCTAGTGTTTGCAAGCACACTATTAATTTACCTTGTACTGTCCCAATAGAGGGAAAAGAATTGTTCAAGGCAATGAGGCGTATCCACTTCCACTCCTTGGGACTCCTTACCTCCAAATAATCAATATTAATGTGGTGAAGGGAGGGCAGAGAGGAAAAGAATTCTCTGACTGATTTATTAGCTAAAGCCACATCACAGTGGAATGAGAGTGTGAAGATTCTTTATTGGACTGAATGACACTAAATGGTTTATCAAGGGTGGAGTCACTGTCACTGTGTCCATCTGAAGTCAGGATTAATATAACATTTCCTAGCCAGGAGGCTGACAGATATAACTTTCCATTTCCAAAATGGTACATTTTTGATTGTAGAAAAAAAATCCAATATGTTCTCAAAAATATTTGCTTGCTCCACTGCCACTTTTTTTTTTTTTTCCCATTAAGGAAAATGTTTTCTTACAGAAAAGCAGGTTGTTTTCTCTGATGAGAACTCTTTTTTTGCCTACAGGTCAGATGAATAGCACAACACAGTTCTTAACAAAATCTCGGCAACTCCCTGGCAAAGTACAATTGGCAGGAAGTAAAAAACAAAAAAATACTGGGGGGGCGAGGGTGGCAGGGGAATTTTTAAGTAACATGACCTGAATATTTCTTTTTAAATGACTGGAAAAGTAATTGCCAAAGAATGACCTTCTGTCCTTTTGACCTTCAGCAAGCAAAAAAGTTACTTTTAGAATTGCATTATGGCAGCAAATGCTGTAATCTATACACAGGCTGAAGTCAGAGAGGGATGGTAAGCACACTGCGGCAATACTGAAACATTTGGTTCTGGCTGTCCACAATAACACATGCTTCCACTTGAAGATATAGATAACAGTCACAAAAAAAGCTCAGCTAGGGGGGAAAAAAGATGACTCAAACAGTGTCAGAAAAACAGTTTATTTTCCTCATATTGCTAACAAGAGTAGAATACAGGCCTGAGTACTTAACTCCCTACTTGTAAGATTTAAAACACAGCCGCTTAACTTCCTTTCTTTATTAACTATTATATCAAATTAAGATAAAAGAACGCCTAAATTCATGTCTATACACATACACTTACTTTATGGGAAATCATCACTGAGTGCTGATCAAACCTGCAATTGGGGCTTTATAAAGAAGGATGTCCCAAAGGTAGACCAGGCAAGTTTTTCATATTGTCCCTTAAATACTGTGGCCCAGGGGGTACTTGGAATTTACAGGAAAAGTAACTGGGTGGACACTTTCAGGCTGGAATTAGAACACAAAGCAACTTGTGGAATGATGACACAATTATGAAATGATGGGAGTGAGAATCCAGGCTATGCAGTGGTGGCAATAGGGAGGGATGAGGTACTGTTGCCCTCTTCTCTTGCTCTGCTTTTCTTGGTGTTGGAGAGAATTCAACCCTTGACACAGCTGACATTTTTTGGGATGGTTTGTCACACTGACCTACAGTGAAATATGTATCACAGAATCATAGAAAAGTTTGGGTTGGAAGGAGCCTTAAACATCACCTTGTTCCAAAACCCCTGCCATGGGCAGGGACATCTTCCACTCAGCCAGGTTGCTCCAAGTCCTGTTCAACCTGACCTTGAACACTTCCAGGGATGGGGCATCCACAGCCTCTCAGGGCAGATTGTGCCAGTGCCTCACCACCCTCACAATAAAGATTTTTTTCTTAATATTTCATTTAAACCTGGCTTATTTTAGTTAAGCTGGAACTTCCGCCTTGTGCTCTCTCACCTTGGTTTAAGTATCTGCAGTGTGGACTTTTACATAACTTATCAACTTTCTTCAGATGTGTATTTTGGGATCAGAAGAACTGCACCCAAGGCTCAGTCCATTATAAGACCTGTAGCCAAACACTATCTGTTAAGGTTTATTCTTCATTTCTTTTCACAACCTGAAGTGAGGACACTGTCCACTGCAAAGTGTGTGCTGTGCTTTCTCTGTGTTGGTTAATACAACATGAATCTGCCTCTAAATGTATGGCAGGTTTATGCAGCCAAAATGTGAGGATTTAAAAAAGTGAATCAAGGGACCATAACTAAGAGTAATGGAATGATATTAAGTGAGACAAGTGGTACAGTGAGTGTCAAGAAATGCTCCTGGGCAGTGCAGGCACTTGGACTGTGCAGGAGGCTCTTGGGGGATGGACACAACATAATGTGCACTTAACGATATCTAAAAGGCACAACACTGCACTCGCTGGTGCCCAGACTAAATGATATTGCAGGGGTTTACTGCCCTTTATTCTAGGTACTAGGCTCTAAATCATTGTTTAAAACCTATATAACCTAATTCTTCTCTGGGATAACTTATCTGAAGTTCTCAAGGGTGAAAATGAGCCCTCACAAGTAGGAGAGAGTACTGCAGCACCTGGAGGCAACATTAAGAAACAACTGAGATTTTTGTAACGGATAAATTCAGTTTAGTTTGAGGCAGGAAATAATTCCATTTCTCCCTAGTTTCATGGAAATTACACCCTAGAAAACTCCCCTGAAGGATATCCAGTTGCAAATACTCTGTAAACAGAAAAAAAATATCATGCACTGTGGTGTTATATCAAACTTTTCCCTCCTGAGTCCAAGGATAAAGAAAACGGGGCAGAAATCTCAATGAATACATTTTAAATTAAACAGCCATTTAAAATATGTGATTTTAGTATGTTTGTTTGGAGAAGAATATCTTTTTATAGCAGCTGCTGGAGGGACCTTTTTATTTCTTTGTATATTCCTATCACTTCTAATTGTTTCAGTCCTTAGAAAGATTGATTATATTTGCAAATCTTGCTTTCTTGATATGCCTTGCACTTATACTGAGAACTCATGCTTCAAAGGTTGTCTGAGACTTTTGGGTGCACCCAGTCGATGTTTTAGAACTCACATCTTGTGTACTCACCTGGTGAGTGATCCTGAGATTTGCTCAGTCGGTTACGAGCACAGTGCTCGTAACAGCAAGGTTTGTAGATTTAATCCTCGTATGGGCCATTCATTTAAGAGCTGGACTTGATGATCCTTGTGGGTCTCTTCCTCCGCAGAATATCCTGTGATCTGGAGTGGAGGAGGAGGGTCAGTGTTGCTTGGAAACAAACATAAAAGAGCGTAATAGAGGTGACTCACTAAAGAGTTAGAACATTTTTGCCCAAGATACCAATATTCTGGTTTTAATCCTGCTTTCTGGAAGTTCTGAAGAAGATACCAGACAATATATAATTTCGTTTTCATATTCCTGATTAGAAATACAAAACCAAAACAAGAATAGCAACTTACTCATTGCCTTTGCATCCTGAGAGAAGGTTCTGAAACCCTTAGTGAAAATCACATGAGATTTTCAGGGGCATCTTGTATCTTTGGAACACTCAGGGGTTCCAGAGATGCTCCTAAAAGATGTGTGATACTTGATGAAGTGCACTGAGATGACGTGTGAAGATAACTATGGACACTGGTTCCTCAGATTTGCAAAAGTCAATAGCAACAGGATCAAGTTCTATCTGACAAGCAACAATTTCCCATCAGTACAGTACTGTTGGCCAGTATTGATAATAATCTTCTTTTTTACCTTTGCATGAAACAGTAATTTGAGATAAACTCAGTGCTGTGTTTAGCACAAGCATGGAAGATAGGACAAAAAAATATATGGTTTGGTTGCCCTGCTTGAAGGAAACATCCAAATATTGCCCTCTGGTTAAGATGATGTGCATGGTTTGGACCTAATTAATAACCACCCTACAGTCCTCTCCTGAGCGTGAACTGCAGCACCTCCCTACAGAGCTGGTGTTGTGACTGCGTCTCCAGCTCTACAATTTGACTTTGCTCTTCCACCTTTTGCTCTTGGAGATTTTAGCATTGCTTTTTCTCTAAAAGAGCTGGTTACTAAATTAATATCTTGACCTCAGCAAAGCAGAGAAAAGGAGAGATTTCTTCAGCAGGAGCACAAGAAAGGAAGATCCCACAATCTTTCCACTTCCTTCCTGCATTTGCAAGACCAAAAGAGAACTTGAAGAAAATAACTCCCTGCCCTTAGGGCAGCAGTCACTGTTTCATTAACCCAAGCATGTTCCATCCCTCTTCTTTAAGCACAGACCTGCACTCTCATCCTCCTTGCTGTTTCTTACCTCCTATTCGCATTTATTATTGATATCACCTATCAATAATGCTTTCTGCTGCTTCAAGGGTTTGGCCTGTCTGCCAGATCCCAACTTTCAAGTGCTCTTTTGCTTCACCTCATTATATTTTTATATATTTTAATGACCTACGCACTTTTTCATTCTTTTCCATCCTGTGCCTGTCCCCTTCTTCACAAAGTCTGAGAGAGAAAGGTGTTGGCTGAGAAAGAGCAAAGGGAACAATGTTCATGCTTTAAGCAGTTGCTCCCACACTGCCCCTCAGCTTACTAACCAGTTTAGCAGTCTCTGCAAAGGTAGCAAATGCACTTGTTTAAAACCCTATTCAAGTGTGCATGCTTGCTCACAACCACCACATAAGAGAGAGTAAAACCTACTTATTTTTCTGCAATTTTTCTGCAAATAGCTGTACTTGATCTTTGAAAAGACAGATCTCTTCATCTGGTTTCCCAGCTTTATGGATTGCAATCTTCAGCCTATTTTATCTTCTTTTTGTTTTCAAAATCAGTTCATTTTATAATGGCTGAGGTAACATCCTGTAACACAGAAGATACAGCAACATTAGAGCAGTTATACCTGAGAACAGGATTACAGCATTCAACCAGACAGACTCAGTGCCAAACAATGACAGGATTACTGAATTAGTCTAATATTTAATTTGACAGCCTTGTATAACTGAGGAACCTGACCACAAAGGATTTGCCAAGGATATCAGAATAACACCACCATACATATTTTGAGTCCATAAAGAAAGTTTCTTTGCCCTTTAACTTTTAACAACTCTGCCCTGACTCCAGCCTAATACAGCATTCTGTCTCTTGTTGCCATTTCCCCTGTCTGCTGTCTCTGTGAGTCTGTTTGGGTCAAAAGACACATGTGTTATGTTTCCAGAAACCAAATCAACCAATTATGTCATTTCCCATTATTATAGTTATTTAATTGAAAAAGAATAACAACAGAAGAAATGCAACAGGCAGGCAGGATCCAACTTTCTAGTTGCGTGGAGTGAGCCTGCCATTACTGCTTCTGCCCATCTCAGCCTGCTCAGGGTCTTGGTGTGATGGTCAAATCTTCCAAGCCTTGACAGAGGTGGGGCCCATGGAAGATAAAAATATTACAGTGACATGTAGTCACTGGTCCTCCAACTCTACAAACCACATTGTGACTTCATGCACAAATATGATTTTCAGGGTATTTACAGAAGGGTCATAGTGTGATTTTAAGTGGGTGCAAGAATTAATTATACAGGGCAGAAGTTAGAAGGAACCTGAGGGTGTTGTGAAGACACTGTAAGTGTCTGAACAGAGGAGACAGAGAGTCAAGTGCTCTTATGCTGCTTGAAAGTCATGTACACATGATACAATTTAGCAGACAGTGCTCTTTGCTGACAGCGTATCAGCAACGTGTGCATCTCTCCACTGCACATCGAGGAGCAGATCCAGCCACAGAGATATGCAGGATGCTCAGGAACAGCTGAGCTCTCTGTGAGATTCATCTTGTTGATCGTCCCTTCAGCACAGTCCGTACCTGGATCTGGAAAGGAAACTGGTGAGCATTGCAGTGCACACCATTCAATGGCTGGTGTACTGCAAAAGGAAGGCTCTCCATGCTGGCCCACCACCAGGAGCATTTCCAAGATTCAGGAGAGTCAACGTGTCTGTTTTGCCATGGTGGAGCTGCAACAGAGCTGCTCCCTTGTTAATCTTCAATAAAGGGGCAGATACTTTACAGTCTGGTCTTGGTATCACAATTCCATGGCTTCAGGAAACAGAATTATCCTGATCTCTTACTTGAACGGGTAAGGCACAGCATGAATGTGACTAGAATTGGTGTCTCTGGGTGTATTATAGAATTTATAGATATGTGAACACAACATACAAGGATTTTTGTCTTATCAGATTGATGTCCTCTATGCTCATACCTTTGGAAGAGCTGTGATAATTGAGATAATCCTCATCCCTTAAAGCAGTTTTTTAAGCTGTGATTATTTTGGCAGCACAGCTCAAGTTTTATCACTCACAGAATGCAGAGGAGGAAAAGGAAAAAACACTTCTTTTTTGTTCAGCTTTAACCCAAATAAGCCCAGACCACTGAAAAGAAGAAGAAACACCTCCCTGTACTCATGTCTCCTCTGATTATTGTCCAGGCATTCACACTTGCTAGAAAATGTCCCTAGAATTATTTTATCACTCTTACATGCTCTGAATATTCTTACAAAAAAAAAAAAAAAGGATTTCTAAAATGCACAATTTTTTGCTCTGCATAAGCAACGGTCTGTAACTGTGAACATCTACGTCCAGAGCAAGAACAGAACATGGGAACTTCAAAACCAAATTCAGGATTTGGGTAAGTTTTCAGAACAAGAAATTTTCCCCTAGCCTTCTTTAAATAAATCATTATAACTGAGCTTCATCTTCCTGTATTGAGTCACCTTGCTAACAGAAATATATGAGGTATCTAAGACCTGCTACTTTCTTTGAATTTCCTATTTGCTATTTTAAAATCTTTCCTGTCTGTATTTACTGCTTTTGAGATGCATTCTCTGCCTGACAACGTTTGGGAATTCTGAGGGTCTGACTCAGGGCTGCAAATATACTGAGGTACACTTATGTCAGATTTTCCTGACTCCGGCCTCTAACTTCTCCCGTCATCATTAAAATAAATGTTTATGTCACCTTCAATTCTGCCTACTCTTTGAGTACCTTTGAAGCACTCAGTGGATTTCCCAAATATCAGTGTGGGACACGAATGTGGGACAGAAACCCTAAAGTTAAGTACTAAAGTGACAAATTTAGACACGATAATAACCAGACGCACTAGAGGACTCACAGCCCTAATGTCAATGCCAGTGCGCAGTGAATTCAAGATCCAAAACCAGGATTCACAAAAATCAACGATCCAGGTGAGGCTGTGTTTTGAATTATACCTTTTTTCTTGTAGTTCCTGAACTGTGGAGTACAGAACTCCTTGAGAAACCTTAAGTCAAACTGCAAGTTGTCATGCAGCTTGCCCCATCTTGGTATTCCACTTTATATGAAATTCTTAGTGGATGGAAAACCTCCCCATGGAAGTGGGACTGAAACCAGATGAACCTTTAAAGTTCTTTCCAATCCAAACACTTCTACCATTCTTATCTCTCCTGTGTTGAAGAGTGTGAAATCTTGCTGGAGCACATACAGCAGAGCTGGATCACACAGATTGCTTCTTTAGGTACTTTTCAGGGCTTCTTGATAGAAGAGTATTATATGCAGAAGCCATTTCCAGGCACAGAAGGGACAAGATAATTGGGAACAGAGTCTGGATAAATCATGTGTAATAAATCAGGCTAAATTGTCCCTGACCAAACTGATTTTTTTCCACATTGAAATAGCAGTGTCAGTGATCACGGGTAGGGTGGGATTTAAATAATTTACATCAGGTTTAGGAAAGCTTGAAACACAGTTTCTTTAGTATCCTTGCAGTCATAAGGAGAATATATGCACTGGATGGGTGCACTGTTTAGTGAGTACTAAATTTACCGGATTGTCAAGCTCAGAGGAGTGGCTATGCTTCTGGATTCCACTATCAAGAAAGAATGGCTTAAGAAATGAGGTTTCTCTAGCCCCAAAAAAGAGAAGGCTAGGAGGAGACCTATTTGCTGTGTTCAACTACCTGAAGGATAGCTATAAGAAAAACAAAGTTAGTCTTTTCTCAAAGATGCAGAGGAAGGAAAAAGAGGAAATAGTCACAGTTGGCACAAGAGGGATTTTAGTTAAATGCAGGGAAAGATTATTTACACAGACCCATTCTTCACAGGTTAACCACAGTGATCTCTCCCATCCCTGAAGACTGCCACAGCTCAGCTGGACAAGGACCTGATCTAACAGACAGATGGAGGTAACATTAAAGCCAGTCTTGCTATGATGGGGTAGTGTCTAGATGACCTCCAGAAATCCCTGCATTCTGCATTCCTCTGTGGTTATAAATGTTGTATGAAGCAAGAATGTAACCCAGAGAGTCCTCCTGCCCCAAAATGAAAGCTCCCAAAGCTTCTGCTCAGCTATATGAGGAAGGCAGAAAGCTGAGACCCGTGGGACCTGCTGAGGTGCATCCCAAAGTCCTGAGGGAATTGACTGACGCTGTTGCCCTGAGGGAATTGTGTAATGTTATTGCCAAGCCATTTTTCATGAAGTTTGAAAAGCCATGGCACTCAGATGAAGATCCTGGTGGCTGAAAAAAGGCAAGTATTGTACCTATTTTTAAAAGGTGTAGAAAGGAGGAGCCTGGGAACTACCACCTTGTCAGACTCACCTCTGTGCCTGGGAACAGATCCTCCTAGAAGCCATGCTAAGGTATACAGAGAACAAGGGGGTGATTTGGGACAGCCAGCAAGGCCTCATGAAGGGAAAGTCCTGCCTGACCAACTAAGGGGTCTTCTGTGATGGAGTGACCACATCAGCGGAGAAGAGAAGCACTACAGATGTCATTTACCTGAACTTCTAGAATTTAAGTCCAGGACAACAATACCATTTTTAGGCCTGGACCATCTTGTCTATTCTCTTCCTCACATAGTACTAATATACCCCTTTATGCCGAGAGTTTTGTTTCTCCATATTGAGGTGCAGTGAAGATAAACACTGTGTAACTGGTTGGTGAGATATAAAGTGAGGTTCTGCACTGAGTCACTCTGGCTTGAGATAACCAGCAAGCAAATTAAAAAAATCAGAATCACTGCCATATTGTAACACTTAATCTGTGTATACATTTAGAAGAAAAGTCTAAATCAGTATAACTGGCATTTTCACGTCTCCTGTTGTCCTTTTGTTTTATAAGAGATTTTTCTTCCCTTGTTTCTGTCTATTGTTGGGGTTTTTTCCCCCATTACTATATCTTATCATTCCACTATTCAACTCAACACATGAATTATTAATACTGGTTTTATGCTAAATGTCCCTGCCTTGCAAATAACTTGACCTTACTTACTGAAGACGTAACTGTGCAAACCCTTCAGAACACATTACCCTAACTGTGTCTATGAAAAATGTTTCTTCCTTTGTTTGACTTACTTAACCAAGATTCAAAACACTTTGAACAGTCATGTGACCATTTTTATTAGCCCTTTTTTCATTACAGAGCAAGAAAGAAGAAATAAAACACTAACCTTTCTGAAAGCTAATTACCTTTTTGGTTGCTAGTAATTGTCCCTGTATTTTCATACTGGCATCTATCCTTGGACGCATTGGGAAAGTGAAAAAATTAAAACTTGCCTTCCACTACACTTAAAAAATGTCTTGATCATCAAGAAATATACAGTACAGCTTTCAAATGTGGTTTAGAAAGGAGCTATAGCTTGTATTCACCTCAGGATAATTGGAAAATGTCTCAGTTTATCATATTTGTTCTCAATTCAGCAAAATATCTTCTTATACCTCTCCCAACACAGTAAAATTTTAATCCTGTACTGAGCTCAGCAGGAACAATTTTAAACACTTGCTGTCTCACATAATGTCCACCATCTTTACTGTAGGGAGTGCAGTTTCATTTCCATGTGGAACTTGAAAGGTAATTCCAAAGTCTTTATTGAAAAGGTGTATGTTTACCAATGGTCTGGTTCACTTCCAGCAAAAATAATAGGAGATGTCAAACATTTTGAAAGGCAAATGTTTGCTAACAATAATCCATTACAGAATAAATAGTTATCAAGAAGCATAAAATATTCATCAAGTTAACAATTAGCATTGTAGTTATTCTGATGACCACTGAAATTTTGTCTTGCTTTTTCAACCCTGATACTCTCTTTCTTCCATAGTATTCTGTGGTAATGATTTTCATAGTCCAATTAGAAATTCATGCCCTTTTTTGAGTACCATTATTTCCAGTTTCAGTTCTCCTATTGGTTTTCCAAATAGTTTTTGGATCTCCCTTGTCTCCTTGCCAAAACAAGAAAGTCTGGTGTCTTATAGTTTTCACCACTTGACATATTCCTTCCTTGTTGCACTTGTTTCCATGCACACCTGAATCCCCACAGGCTGTTTATGTGAAGCAGTGGGCAGCACTGCAATAGGATGAATTCACAGCTTGTAGTTCTTCAACTTTCAACAGTTTTTGATTTCAGAATGCGCTCGTTGCTCACTTCCAACAGCTTCCATCCACTGTGGTTTCAGAGCAGGAGGAATAGACAGAGTAGTAGTCAGACAACATCTCAGTCCTTTCTGTCTGAGTGTAAATTTGGAGATCCTTCTCCTTGAAATGTGCTCTGACATGGATAGGGAAACCCTGTCAATCTGAGTTTTCATCAGAATTTTGTTTTTCCTGAGGAACCTCAGCATGTGAATTCATACTGTCTTGTTCAATCCTGACGAAACAGGACCTCAGCCATTTTTAACCCACACAATATTGACCTCTTCGTGCTTTTCGAAAGTTGCATGAATACATAAATAAACAACTCATCCTATCTTCTATATGGCTTACCTTTTGCCAGTAATAAAATTTACTTTGTAGATAAAAACGTAGTTACATTCTCATGCTCACAACATGATAGGAAAAAAAGTTTTAACTGTGAAACTGTAGTAACAATAATATTTATATATACTAAATAACGCAAATTGTAAATACTGCGCAATTATCACTAAGACTAATTGTAAAAATGCACTCTCATTTATAAATAGTCAGAATGTCAGTTTTGAGATACTATTTTGAAGACATTAAGTTACCCTTTATTACTATTCTCAATTTGAAAAAAATTGCTCATAAGATTTAATTGTACCCTACCAAGGTGTTGGCTTTCATTGGTAATCAAAGTTTGTTTACGTTCTACTGTTTCTGACACTTTGCTTTGCTTTCACGAGTATTGCATTCTGCTGTCTTATCAGAATACTTTCATTTCATAATGTAACAGACATGTAACAGACTATTTTTTAATAGACATCTTCAATGTTTAAATTATTTCTCAATGCCTTAAAAGTCAGCAAATTAAATTGCCCATTTCTGCCTTTTCACCAGCAAAATCAGAAAGAAAAATATATTACAAGACAAATAATTATCATAACAACTTTTACAGTAGAAGCTTAAAAATAAAGTAAATTAATTTAAATGTCAACTTATTGTCAGGTTATGTTCTTTTTTTTCTTTTTTTTTCCTCTTCAAATGTCAGCCTTGAATATAAATCGTTGTGCAATATTGAATTATGTACCCAAATCTTCACTACAAGATAAACCTTTAGAAAAGAGCAGGTTGACTCTGCTTCACAAAATAAACAGGTATTTGAGAGCATCTCCTTCCTTTGATATTGGCATTTGATGAGTACAGGTGAGCACTGTAAGACTTTCCAGGCTGAAAACCATTTGGGCATAAATATTTGCATGGCTGGATTGTCAATATGTGTTGGAGATAAGCCAAACTTCCTGAACTACTTTTTCATTTTTAATTCTGTAAAAAGACGGGCAAAGTACCAGGACACAAAATAGGCTAAAACTGAACACTGCTCTTCTAGTCACCTTAATGTCTATTAGTTTTCATAAGGAAAAATATGTCCTTTCCAGCATATTGAAATGAAAAGGGCAAATCCATGTCGTCCAGAATTCATTTACACTGTCAGAGCAGCATCCACTGACATCAGGGCTGGATTTTACATGCAACAGCTACATGTCACTCATATCCAGAGTAGCAGCAGTAGTATTATTACTGCTGATATATCCCATTTATATCAAATATCACTGATATGTGCCACTTCCCCACAGATGCAGAGTTCCTTCATTATATGTGATTAATGCAGCAGAGAGAGATGATCTAGTCTATAATGTTCCTCTGTGCTCTGTTTACATTCATTATGAGATTTTTTTTTTGGCTCACATCTTTCCAAGTTACTAATTGCTGTTGTTCCTATACATTCATGTCACAATTGATAAATTTTGGTGCTACCATTTCTACATTTAGTAGAGTTTTCAAAGTTAATTAATCCACTTCTGTGTTACTAAGCCTATTCAAATTCAATTCCAAATTCTGCTGTGAACTTTAATGAGTTTATCAGGCAGGATCCTGCAGGGAAAGTTGGCAGGGCACCACATGGAGTCCTGTGTTTGTTTGACTCTGGCAAGTCACTTCTCCATCTCTCACCCAACATCTGCCCATCCTGCATAGTCAGCGTGCAAATCCTTCGCCTGTCACGGCCTGTGCCAGCACTGCACTGCTGGAGCTGGCAATTATTGGAAAGCTGAATCAGGGCTTAGAACTGTGCAAAGACTTTGCCATAAAAACAGGCAGTTTAACAATTAGAAAGGAGTAGGGGAAGGACTTAGTGCTAGATATTCTTCTTAACAGTGCTCCACCTCCCTCCCACGGATAGGTCAATGGTCAATATCACAGGATGTTTAAAAATGAAGTTTCCTTTTCAGGGAACTGTCCTGAAAGTGGGTATGAACCCAGCAGGTACCCTCACACACATGCTTTGGACTGACATCACTGCCTTAAACTTGGATGAAACATTCTCTCAAAACAACATATGGTATTCAGTCAGTCTCTCTGAGCCATCTTTGTTTCACCATTTTTGCACCACTGAAGTGCTCAATGTTGATATGGGATTTGTCTTTATAGTAAAAGTTTATAGTGAAATAATAGTTTCAGTGTATGTGTCTGTATTCCAGACAGAGAGGGAGACTGAGAAAGAGGCATGAGATTTTACTCTGTGAACATAGATGCACTGAACACTTCAGAAATATGTTATTTAATCTGTGATTTGACAGCGATCACTGTCAGTTATCCAAATCCAATATAAACTCATTTTCTGTTCTTTTCTTCCACTTTGGTTTGGGTTTTTTTTGTCTTCTCTTTTTTTAGCACCCCTGGCACAAAAGACTACAAGTGAAATATTAACAGGAATCTTGTGCCAGAAAAGCTCAACTCAGGAGTGTTCTGGGTAATCCAATTTTGATTTCCCAAGTTTCTAACCTGTCATATGATACTTGGTCAATCAGCAACACTCAAACCAGAAGTCTGCTTTACACTAACAAGGAAATTTAAACTGCTTCTGTAATGCTAAAAGAGGAAACAATTTGTCTGATTTAACTGACAAGTGGCAAGTTTGTCAGTATGCAGTGGACAAAGATGACAATGGATTGTAAATCCCCTGTGAAATATAGTTTTCACACAAGCTCTAGGGAAGTTGTTGATGTGGTCAAAAGCTCCAGTTTTTGATTTCATTACACTTTCTAGTTAAGTCTTATTTTAGTTATGCCCAACTTTATTGTGTTTTTATCATTCAGACATGATATTTGCTGTATCACAACATGCTTAGACAACACAATAACAAATTGGCTCCTGACAGTACTGGTGTACGACTGAAGTCTAAACTTCTGTGAAAATTCTGTTCTACTCAGCTATGATGGTCTAAAATAAACCTGGAGACAACTTGGGATCTAAAATAATAACAATGTTCTGTAGCTCATAATGGTTATGAAATATGAAAAGTGCATATATCAAATATATGTCAAAACTATAAATTAAACTGATAAAAGGAATAAAACTGATTCCCAGTTAAGAGAATATAAACACAACACTCAGCTTTGGTGATGGTGCATCAATGAGATATTTGGCACTGAAGACTGGACAGTCAAGCTAGGATGGAGGTCTGCTATCTCATTTCTGAAAACCCCTTTCTTTCTCTCCCGTCTTCCTAAATGAAACACTTCATTCTTTTCTTCTGCTTGGCTGTAGGCCAAGTCTGTTCTTCAAAGGAGAGTTATCTACTATAATGTGTCCTAGAAGTGACAGGGACCTTCAGGATTAATGAGGACTATGATATGAGAAAGAATTGCAGTGGGATAACAGACTTATTGCAATATTGTAAAGGTATGACCCGGAAGACAATCTGCATGTCCTGGGGTATTGGTGTAACTGGATTTGGCTGGGATGAAATTCCACAGGTGAATTCCTTTGTCATAATCCATGTGGGGATTTACCTTTGGGATTAAAACAGCGTGGATAACACAGCAGTGTGTTGGCTGTTGCTGGGCACATCCTGTGTAATATCAAGGTCTTCTGACACTCTTCCCCAAGTAAGAAGGTTGGGATTGCTCAACAGGCTGGGAGGAAACATATTCAGAAGAGCTGACCCAAACTGACCAAAGAGTTATTTCTTGCCACATGGCATCATATTCTGCAATAAAACTCATGGTAAGGAGAAGGAAGCCGAAATTTCAGAGTTATAGCATTTGTCTTTCCAAGCAGCTGTTATGCAAAGTGAAGCTCTTCTTACCAGGAGACAGCTGGACACCTGCACACCAATGGGAAATAGTGAATTAATTCACATTTTTGTTTCACTTGCATACCCAGCTTTCATTTTTCTTATTAAATCATCATTATTTTGATTCACAAGTCCTTTTGCCTTCCTTCAATTTCCTCCAGCTCCCATACCTTTCAAAAGGGAACTGAGGGAAAGTCAGGGTCAGTATTCGGCTGCTGTCTGAGATCAGCCTATCACAACTGGCCTTATAGAATAGGAAAGTTATTAGAGGCAGAACACATTGGGCAAGAGCAGGGGACCTTGCACATTTTCTTTTACATAACAAACCTTATATAATGTTTCCAAAATTGATTTCTTTTTTTTTTTCCCAAGTACAATGTGGGGGGTGTTGGGACTCAATTTAAGACAACTGCATCAAGGGTCTGCTTCTTCATGTCCAGTGGGTTCTTACTGTAATTAGTGGTGATCTATGGGCCCTACTCAATCACCCAAACACCTGAGAGGCAGTGGGATACCTTGCCTGCTCTCTGACTGCTGGTCCTGAAGAGCCTTGGGTATGTCATGGATCTGATGTGGTACCTGCCAGCCCCATGTGCCTCTGCTACCTCAAACACCTCCATACCTACTTGAGAGTGTCTTAATATTGCCACTACCTAATGCAAGCAGTGGGGGAGATCCTATTAGCTCCTGCAGTCAATGGAGCAGCTGAATTGCTCTCTGGGCTCTGTTGGCTGAGCTGACCATGTGAGCCAGGCAAGGGGATGCCTATAGATGGGTGTCTGATGGCACCTGGGACACTCAGTGGTACCCAGGACTATGCAAGTACCTATGACACAGAACTTCTAAGAGTACATGACTTCTGGGAGTGGAACCTGGAGGAAAAGCAGGGTGCACTAAATGTCTTGTCCCACTGGAGATGATATTCAAGAAACTGAAGTGCGTCTCTTAAATCTCAACCAACCACAGTGGAGTCTAAAACAATAAAGCATTACAAATAAACATCTATTTGTAAATACTTACAATTAGGAGTATTAAAATTAATCCCACCTGGTAAAGGCAGGATAACTGTGGCCAGGATGGCTGGGTGGCTGGTGCCATTTTATGTGCAGTTCTGCTCCACTTCCAGCTGCTCCAGGCAAGCACCACCATCCCACAAGTTCTGTGCAGCAGCTGCCAGCCCTGGGAAGATGTCTCAGCTATCTGTGGGCGTTGAAAATAACACTTGACACCTCTGAATATGGAACTGACTCAAGCCTCAAGATTCATTCAAGCAGTTTATCAAACAAAAAAGGAAACTCCAACACTGGTGTGTTATAAAATGCTATGTTTAGAATCTGCATAATTGCAAATAATAGAGCTAAAATGCCTTTTGACCATATTTGCTGTGATGTACTAAAATGGAATCATCATATAATCATCAATAACTGAAGGAAAACATGTGTTGTACAAAAGCTGAGAGCTATAAATGATGCTAAAAAAGCCAACAAAAAGTTGAAACCAAGAAGAATACCAAATGAAATCTACTGTGAACTTCATAAAAAAACCTGGAAGCAAACTAGCTGATCCCATGAAGCACATTAACTGTGCATGTGATGGAGGGAGGTTAAATTGATGATTTGAGAAAACAGACTGACAGCTCCCTGGCTGAGTCTCTGAACTCTTCAGTTTTGATTTCAATAGATTGCCTAATTTTTATTAGAACACATATTTTTGGCAGTATCAGTTAGATTACACAGAAAATCTTTTTAACTAATACTGCCAAAATTACACTACTGAAAAATTGGTTACATCTTCACATTTGCATTTACATGACATTTAGGCATTGTATTTTTTATGTGTGATGTTCACTGTGAAAACATAGCTATTACACCTTTCCTAAACACATAATCACCCTTTTTTTTCCCTCCCTGGAACATCTGCAATAGTTTCTGAAGTTGATGACTCTTCAATGTTTATCATATCCTCACAGCTAACACATAGAAATTGTTGCTTGAACTCTCAAAATTAAAGTGCAAATTGAACCAGGCTCATAGAAATCAGCAGTGATTGTTCCAATCTAAGATACCTCTGAAAAGAGGAGAATGGCTTTGTTTTACTCTGCTTTTGACAAGAGTAGGAACTCCACATATTCAGTTTCTATGTCTTAGTGGGCACAGTAATGAAGAGGTGAACAGTGTTAGCAAACTGCTGCTGTAGAAGTATGTGACTACATCTTAGGTTCTGTAATAACAATTCACACATTTCCTGGAAAAACTCGATTCTTTTCTTGACTGATTGCACGTGACAACTGGAAAAGATAAAAGTCATAGACCCTGAAAATCGGTAAGATCATAAAATCTTAGTTAAAAGCAGAGATGTGGATATTCAGAGAATAAGTTGGCAAATTTCATCACTGTAGAGTCATAGAATTGTAGAAATTTTTGTTTTGAAAATAACTCTAAAGACCATCTAGTCCAACTCTTAATCTAGCATTGCCAAATGAAATATGAAACCATGTCCCTACATACCACGGGTCTTTTAAATATCTGAAGAGATGGTGACCCAACCAAAATTCTGGGCAACATGTTCCAATGCTTGACAACCCTTTAGGTGAAGCAATTTTTCCCAGTATCTGACCTAAACCTTCCCCGGTGCAATTTGAGGCCATTTCCTCTTGTCCTGTCACTTTTTGCTTGGGACAATAGACTGTCCCCCACCAGGATACAACCTCCAGGTATCTGTAGTGAGCAATAAGGTCATCCCTGAGCCTCCTTTTCTCCAGGCTGCACATCTCTTCCAGCTGTTTCTCATCAGATTTGTGCTCCAGACCCTTCCCCACCTCTGTTGCCCTTCCCTGGACATGCTCCAGCACCCCAATGTTCATTTTGAATTGAGGGTCCTAAACTGGACACAGGATTCAAGGTGTGGTCTCCCCAGGGACCAGCACAGAGACACAGTCACTGCCCTGGTCCTGCTGGCCACGCCATTGCTGACACAGAAGGCCAGGATACCACGGGCCTCCTTGCCCAGCTGAGCACACACAGCCTCATGATTTCCACTGAGAGATTTCCTGCCACTCTGCCCCCAGCCAGCAGCACTGCAGGGCCTTGTCGGGACATGAGGGCAAGAGGAATATATCCATGGAGCCACACTAATTTACACCAGTTGATGATCTACCTGATGGAGTCTAGTAATCTTTCACCAGGGGTAGACAAAAATGGTGCCAAATGTAACTGAAAAATACAGATTGCCTCCCTTATATTTAAAGAGAATTTGAAAAGACTGCTGCCATTGCAACTACCATGATTGTCTTGTGTTCTCCTTTGCAAATTCATCTGCTGTTTCCTAGCTTAAAACCCTTATAACTTTTATAACCCTTATAACTCAACTGGAAGTCTTGCCTTGCAGGGCTCCTATTTCTACCTACAAGCATATTTTCAGCCATATTTCAAAACAAAGTGAGACAATGTAGTGATCCATCATTGCAACTCCTAGCTAATATTAACACCACTATTACAGATTGTTCCTAATTAAGAGGGAAGACTAATCATTTGAGTAAGTCATGGAAAACAAAAAGAGGAAGAGATAGAGAGAAAAATCTAGTTAAACTTAGAAACTACTTGTACTTTCTAAAGAAAACAAGAAAGCAGTCAAAAAATTGAGGCCAATGGTGACTCTCCTTTCTGTCTTGCAACTATGATACGAGATCTCAGTACAAGGTGCTTTAAAAATAACTGTGATGATAGATGACTAAAACCTCTGTCTCTAAAAAAAACAACCTCACAGAGACATAAGGAGCTTGTACCAATACACAGCAGATTCTCAGAAAGCTGATTTTTTTAGAAATACTGAGAAAGCTCCCCATTTAAAAAGTAATTATGAGAAGAATGTGTTTTTGTACAAAGGAGTTTGGCCTCAGAAAGATGCATCTAATAGAGCTGAAGTTGTGCAAAGAGCAGGAGAAGCAAGGTGCTTCTTCCTCAGACGAGCACGCTGAAATGGAGGCTGATAGCAAACAACACTCATATTTGACATTTGTTCTCTTAACCTTGCAAACTCAGTAAAGAATAGAAGCCATGCTATATTAGACCCCCTGTTTGCCACTATCTCGCTTGAAAAGACAACAGCAGATAATTATTTATTTCAAATATTTCCTGTGTTGCTTTTGAGGCAGAAACTTCATTATCATGACTCTGAATGTGTTTGTTTATTCAGATACCAGTTATTATGCATCAAAGTTAACTTTCTCACGTTGTGACCATATGAACACTGAAATAGTCAACCCTACAATGATTGAGATGTCGTAACCTGCTTTATTCTGACTTCATGATTGACACTCTTCAGCTAGCTGAGAAATTATTCTTTCACTCAAGAAAAGATAATAAATAAACTTTAAATAATAATAATAATCAGTTTTTTTCCATGGCAGATTTTGCCCTTTTGATGAATACTTTCAAACACTTTGACCCTGAAATGTCACACTGGTAATCCAGGAATCACAATTTATAAAGAAGAAAAAGGATCTGAGACACAGAATTCATGAGTCAAAGACACAGCCAAGCTGCCATGTGTCAGCTGAAGCTGGAAACAAAAAACAATTTGAGTCTGAGCTTTCCAAGGAGACACTTTTGTGAAAATCTCATTGAATGATCATTTTCTCCCTTGAAACAGACTCAGGAGAATTATTTATTTAATTAATTATTTTTAAAAATGCACATTGGGTGAATTATTGATAGAGAGGCTATAGATATAAAGACTCATTCACTGTAGGCCAGCTTGATTTTTCTCAGTGCAACTGGTCATTTAAACATGAAGAGTATTTTCTTCCACTAACCCTCTAAACCATTCAATTTTTTTTTAAAAAAAACAGCATTTAATTGTGCTTTCTTTTGCTGCATAATATTTTATTGATCTAAAACGTCACTATTTTTTCTTACCTTTTCCAATTTTGACAGATCCCAAATACCAAGGGGATACCTGCTCAGTTCTGAAAATAGTTTTTATTAATGTACAATCCCATTAACATTTTTTGGCTGCAAGTTATCTTAACAAATTTTTATTCCCTGATGTTTTTCTGCCCAAGAGACCTCTTCACCTGCATTGAGAAAATAAAAATGCTGATGTTACTGTGCAGTAAAACTTCTCACTGTTATGTCACAGCCTCTGTCTCGGAGCCTGAGGACTCTGTGCTATGGCTGGATTTTTTGGCCAAAGGGTTACCTCTGACATGGGGTGCCAGGGCAGATTTGAGGGTGATTTTTGGAAAGCAAGAGCAAATGGAAAAGTAGGCATTTCAGTGCTGTGGGATAAATAAATGCGACTAGAGAGTGAGAAGGAGAAAATCACATTGTAGGCGTGATTTAGCTCTGGAAACTAAAGGCAAAACAATCTCTAGTTATAAAATAGTTTCTTGTGAGGTTTAACTCTTTAGGAATTGGTGCCATCTTCTATGCCGTATTCTTAGTTAGTAGTCAGCATTCACATTTGATTAGAGCAGTGCTTCAGGAGAATAAAAACCAAATTAATGCACCAGCCCTGACATTTTACATGCATCCAGATCCAGGGCTTTGGAAAGAGAAAGTTGGATTTCTTATACGGTGCCAAACAGGGAAACAGCAGCTGAATTCCTGCATGGATGTACCAACCCACTGGATATCACACCTTAGCACCCAGTTGGTGCGTAAGTTTGGCACATGGAACCATTCTTCTACCATCAAGATATGAAATGCAAAAAGCAATTTGCTTTTTACTTTATTTACATTACTTGGAGATGTGACTCTTCCCCTAAGAGTGAAGGCGATCGCTTTAGGGTGGACACATCACGTGTATGTGGCTACAGTGAAATGAAATGGATTTTACTTGTTGAGATCATATAACTTAGAATCCATAAAATACCACAGCAGAACATATCAGACATTTTTTGCAGAGGCACGCAGAACGACGTTAGTTCTTAATCCTCTTCCTTCTGTATGATTTTATGGCAGACTATCTTTCTAATCTATCAGTATTTATGAAATTCTCAGTTCTGAGTCCCAAGTAACTTGATTTCCTACAGAATATATAAATTGGAGATTGCTCTTAATGTATAAATAACACAGGCAGCCATTATTATGTTATCAGAAAGAGCTCAAAGAAATTTACAGGACAGAGTTTTGAAAGCAAGGTAGAGAATATTAGTATATAGCTCACAAACACTTGGGGATTGAAAAGAATCTCTGCCTTAATTGCTTGAAAATAAATTTCCAATTAATTAAGGAAGAAAAAAAAGAAGATGAGCTAAATAAGGATTCTCAATTAATAATCCTGAAAACTGAAATTAAATCTCAGTCATTAAACTCATGTCATGTCTCTGTACCTAATTATGATTTCCTCAGAATTCCTCTTAAATTTATATTTCACATTATATGAACTTAATGGCCCTTTTATAATTGGAGAAGATGTAAACTTAGCCTCAGCCCAGTGCACTGGACCAATCCTTAGTGAGGAAACTACAAGTCCGAGAGCAGTGTGAGCAATAAAGACACACTGAGCTGAACAGAGTGGGGAGAATGTGAACACCTGGAAGATCACTAAAGGTGTAGTTGTGTTTGTATACACATAGGTATGTACAGGACATGCTCTGTAGCTCAGTTTTCAGTTTGAATACTGTCATTCGTGATGACTACAATACCCTAAGCAAAAAAGAAAAAGAAAATTAGAGAAAAGAAAAATGAAAGATAAAAAGAAAAATGAAAGATAAAAAGAAAGAGAAAGAGAAAAAGAAGGAGAAAAAGAAAAAGAAAAAGAAAAAGAAAAAGAAAAAGANAAAGAGGAAAAAAAGAAAAATTTTTCTAAGAGTTTTTTATAAACTCATTTTAATATTAAAAGAATAGCAGTCTTACTAATTTTCTTTAACTTTCCCTGATAATTTGACAGAGTAAGCATATTATTCATGAAAATGGACCTAGAAGGAACCTCATGTATGCAGCATGCTGGGGGCTGAAGTTCTGAGCTGTATGAAGCTCATGTGCACAACTGTCAAAGCTTTATCACCTGGCCAGCAGAACTTTTGTATAATCCCGATTCCTGTTGTTTACGGGAGACCAAATCAGTAGCTAAGGCCAGCACTCAGCAATGATTTCATCTCTCATCTGCAAAATTTACTTGAAAGTCTGCTACTTCCTCAACTCCTCAACATACCTGGCAGGCATTTCACAGATGTCAGACCCACTAATATTTAATTTCTTTCTTAAACTCATCCTTAAAAATTTGTGTCTAACATCCTTCTGGATATATCCATTTAACAATAGAGATTCCTTGGAAATTGGTCTTCAGGCTGTATTAGCCTGTTAAAAACTTAAAATTACCCTGTGAATTAGGTAACTTCAGGCTCATGTCAATGCCTTGTGTGTAAGTTTAGGGTTCGATGAAAAGCAGGGAGCTCAAGGGACAGTGAGAAAACCCCAGCAAGGGAGCCAAACAAAGTGCACATGTGAAGTCACAAAGGATTTTGTTTACTGTTGAGAGGTTCTAGGATTTGTGGTCCCAACAGGACAGCTGCTGTAGGATAAATGATCCTTGAGAAACAGCTGTTCGGGTTGAGAAGAAGGAAAAATGGCAGCAAGATAGTCACAGTACAGGGAAGTAGAGCCCCAGCTAAGATTTCTAAAGGAACAAAGTAAAGCAAGGGCATAGTTCTTTTTTGGTTCTGTTGGTGGTTTATTACCCCTATGGTGAGACATGAATGCCCTTAAAAGAGATGCAAAGTAAAACATAAAAAACATTGTTAGGATCTCCACACGAGAGAGTGAAAATACAATATATACCTATAGGAACAACCACAGGAAGAGTTTGGTGAAGATGAAAGGGCAGGAATTAGTGTCTACAGGGCACTCTACTGTCCCATCACTGCTGGTGGAGGTTTCAAGTTTCAAATCCTAGTGCTATTTGCCTTCAATTTAGCTGCTTAGAACACAAATGTGTCATCCAGACAGATCCCAGCCCATATTTCATATACCTTCTTTTCCAGCTCTGGGAGTATAAAACATGCCCGTGTATGTCTGACATCAAGGTAGAGCAAAAAAAACCTAGAAAAGCCAAAAGAAAGCACTCGACTGCTCCCTTTTCTTCCTGATGCCAATGCCCGTCATGTAAAATTTTGTTAATGGTGATAAGTCCATGGGGAATGGTCAATGAGAACAGTCTGTGGTTTCCATATTTCTGAGTCTAAAGTTATTGCTACTTGTCCATTTCAGCTGGCTGCTGTTTAGAGCTAAAGCAAGAACTGGTTTTAGTGGTAAACTGCAAGTGAGCTGCATAGAAATAGAAAAGCAGTTTGTGTCTCAACAGAGTTGGGACATGTCAAGCCATTTTAATACATTATTCTGGATTCTGAATATGTTTCTCAAGTGTGGAGTAGTATTTTATGCTTGACAATAACAGAGGTTCCAAAAGGATTTGTGAGGTCTCTAATAAAGTCTTTAATCTGTTGACAGAAAAATTTCATTAGCTAGTATTATTAACATGGTTTATACAATTCCATGCCTTTGCCTGTATCCAGACAAAGCTACATCTGTGTTACTACTTCTGCTTTTACTACTTAGAAAGGCTTAAAGTTGGCCTTTCTATGAGTTCCCCGTGGGTATTCTCACAAGTAGTGGATTTAGCGCAGTACTTGACACTGTACTACAGCCAATAAATCCAGGATAAGTTACTTCAGTGTTCAGTGGATTGTAATATTTTTGATTGAAGATGGGAAATTATATCCCTCAGGCTGAGGCATGGGTCTGGAGTCACATTTTCTTGCACAAATCAGGAAGGATATAGGTGAGACTCACAAATCTGAGATGGAGAACTTTGTAAGATGTCAAGAGCTTCTCAGCAAAGCAGTGGGTGGAGCTTAATGAAGCATGGTGATGGATGGTTTCAGATAGGCTGAAAAACTTTCGTACATGTGTGTGATCTTTTCTACAGAACAGGATCCTTCCACAGAGCTCAATTCAATAAACTGAAGACACCATTTTCATTAATTATAGACTTGAAAGGTTTAGTTGCAGCATAAACCTTTCTTTGCAGACATCAGAGTCTTTTTAATGAACATGGCCAGGGAAGAGAATAGGATGAGAAGACATATCAAAAGCAAATGGTACTGCACAGTGTTAAATACTCACCAGAATCTTCATTCCAGAACTAAACCACAGTCTCCTGGTTAAAGCCTTTGTCCTGGTTAGAGCAAATTTTGGATTTTTTTTACATTTTTGCATTTTCAAACAGAGGCATCTTTTATGGTTAAGGAGCAGAAGAGTTTTGTCAAATGTCTGGCCAGATTCTACAACTTTCTGTAGATCTTCAAGGGAGTGTAGACAGACTGCACTCCTTGTGAAGGTGGTGTAGTTAAACTCTCAACATAAGACAGGATGAATTAGGGTCACAGTGAATTTGGTAGATCTCACAGCAAGGCTTTCTTTTGACTCTTAGCTGCCTGGCAGAAAGGCTTGCTGATGAAAGCAGAGGTCAGAACTTCACAGATGGATATCACTGAAGATCAATTCTTCTTCTTTCAAACACTTATCTTTAAACACAAACAGAATTTTTGAGTGCCATAAGATCAGCTTAACTACAGTCCATATAACCACAGGTACAGTGCACTGTGTTTCTTGTTCTTTTTTTCTCATTTCTTTAAATTCCTGCAGTGTAGCAGAATATTTATCCTAAAGGAGTTGTAAGCTATTTGCTTCTAGATGTGTATTTCTGCAGTTTCTGGCTGTGTTTTAATTTGAAATCCATTTCTAATTGCATGCTTGCAGAGAAAATTCTTGATGAGTAATTTCTCTTTTACTCAACATAATGTAGTATATTTACATATTGTGAAGCAGCAGATAGCTGTCTGTGGTTTTCTATAGCTACACCAGGAAAAAACTCTTAGAAAAATGAGCATAATTCTCTGCCTTTTTAATTTTATTTATTATTTTATTTATTTGTTTNNNNTGTTTGTTTGTTTGTTTGTCTGGTGGAGCCCTGAGACCTGCTTTTGTAAGTGGGAAACCTGGAGCATTGATTTTGGGCTACCTGGACAGGGAGAGGAGAAAACAGTAGATTAGAAAGATTGTGTAGAACATGTGAAAGTCATATGCCATACAAAAATACTTTCATTTCTGTTGCACAGTGCAAATTTCTCAACAGGGTTCACCCACTGTTTGCATTACTGAAGTTATCAATTGAAACAAATTAGTGTTTTGTACACAGAGATAGACTCACTGTGATGAAGGAAGCCTGCTGAAATCCATAAACACTAGAACCTATAACAGAGGGCAGAGCTTTGTCTTGTTAACACTTTTGTGCTTTCCGGACTGACTGGATATCAGCATCTACTTTAAAAATAAAACCTATTTTCTCCTCAATTTGCCTTCTCCTTCCCAACAAAGGATGCCATATTTTCAGCTACAGCAGGTGGAAAACTACATTCCCTTTCCAAAACTTCTCATATAATCATAGAATTCTTTAGACTGGAAGGGGCCTTAAAGATCATCTAGTCCCAAACCCCTTGCCATGTGTAGGAGCACCTTCCACTAGACCAGGTTGCTCAGGATCCCATCCTACTTGACCTTGAGCATTTACAGGGTCGGAGCAGCCCAAACTTCTCTGGGCAACGTGTGCCAGGGCCTCACCACCCTCACACTGAAGAATTCCTTCCTAATATCTAATCTAAACCTATTGTCTTTCAGTTTGAAGCCATTCTCCTTTGTTCTGTCGCTACATTCTCTTGTAAATAGTCTCTCTCCAATCTCAAGGGAGTGATTGCTGTTCCAGAAGTCTGACTGCAGTAAGGAGTTGAATCCCTAAATCTGTATCAGTATATGTTAGACATAGGGGAAGAAGAGGCTTTTTTTTTTTNTTCTTTTTTTTTTTTTCTTTCTGTGGCACCATGTTGTGACTCATGAATTTTGTTTGGTAGATTTTCTTTCATAATTTAACCTTTCAAAAAGTGGCTGCGCCTCTTAGTTGTTTTTCATTATAAAAGATACTCTGTGTCACCCCTAGATAGAGTCAAGCCAATAAAAAGAAACTGATTATTACTTTTTTTGAATTTGTCAAATGATAGAAAAAATACCCAATGTGCCATAATAATAATGGCAATAATAAAAGATACTGACAATACTTAGAGATCAGCTGAATAAGCCCATTGACTGCACTATTTTTGGGAGTGTATTTTCATGCCCCTTCTTGGTGACACTGTTGGAGTATAATGTATTCTGCCTTCCAGATGACACACTACCTTTAACTTTCATATAAAATATAGGCTAATAACACCTCATGGCTTTTCATCTGTAAGTTGTTCTTCGATAAACTGACACTGATGTGAGCACTTCTACAAGATATTATTTTTGGAACAATGAAAAGAGAGTTGGAAATTCTACAATCTGTGACAAATTTTCAGTGGCAATCATTGTATATTGCCAGCACTGAAATCAATAAGGGAATTCTAGAAATAATGTTGTACTCTGTGGGTGAAAAGAATGTGACCTATCATTAACACCTTCAGGCAAATAAGTGATGATTTAGGGCACTTAACAAAAGCTCATTTGTCTCTTAGGCTTTTGAAAATGAGGATATGTTGTGGTGTGTTTTGGGGGTTTACCAGTTTCTGTATGCATCTGTTCTTTGTTTTACAATGGTTTGTCCCATGTACCCCATGTTAAACCCTTCTTGGTTCATCCCGAGTGATTGTCCGGTGTCAATCACAATTATGGGTGCTGTCCATCACTTTACAGCCTCGCCCTGAAGCCAAGAAAGTTCTAGTGAGGATGTCGAGTAATTGGCAGAGTCTCCAGTTCTCCCCCACCCTTAATGTATTGATTGGTTCTATTGATTGTCCTTTGTGTTCTGGGTCACTCCCTTCCCCTTCTGGATTGGTCCCAGGCTGTCCCCTTCCCATTTCCCCACCCCCATACTTAAGGTGCTGGACAGAGAGAGAAACCCACTTTTTGTGGGCTCTGTCTGGGTGTGTACAAGTTCCACATGGACTTAATAAACCCCAGTTGAATTCCTCACAAGAGTCCTCCCTTCTTCCTCGCCAGTGCTCACACTTCTGCCCAAGGCAAGAACCCACAAAGATCGGGAACGTATCCCAGACCTTCACTGCGGGCTCGGTGCCAGAGCTGGCCTGAAAAGGACGCGAATTCCCTGAGAGCAGAACCGCACTGTCGCAAGGACAGGAATTGTAATAACAACAGTGGGGAAATTGAGTACATGAGAGATTTGAGATTGAAGTTTCCTGTTGAAGTATTTTTTTACTGTACTGTTGCACTTAAGTTGTACTTTGAAGTTACATCAAGGGCATCCAGAGTGTGCAGATAAGCAGTATCTGTCAAGTCTTAATAATAAAAAATGAATCATAGAAATATGCTGTTACTTAGAACAGATGTTTTTATATTACCATTATAAACTTATAGAATTAGAACCACTCAAATTAATAAATGTCAATAAAAAATGCCATTGAGATCATGAACCTCAGCATAAAAATGAAATATACAGATAAACACTCTCCAGTTGTGTTCTAGCCATTACTCATACTGTTAATCAGAGTGTGGGCCAGTTAGCATCCTTCCCTTCTGATAAAAATGAGTCCAGTGTCCAAAAAGAAGGAATGACAGATTCAAACATTTAGCCTATCTGTTCCTTCCAAGTGGTCAATAAAGTTAATTTAGGACATTTTGGTGTCATAGACATCCAATACCTTACATCTAACAAAAGACAAGGTTCCATGTCAATATTTTGACCAGATAAATCTCTCCAAGTTCCTTCCACCAGTCTCTAAAGAGGCAATGTCCTTGTCAAGCATGTGTCTCCGCCTGCTTGGGATGTCTTCCAATAGCACTCTATTTCATGCATACCTTTAAATTCTGCTGTGTGGATTTTCAGCACTACAGATATCCTGTCAATACTTCTGAATGAGTTTCTCTGTTTCAACTCCTCCATTTCGTACCCATAAATTATATCTCACATTATCCTACTTTTCTCTTATAAGAAGCTGGATAGAAAGAGTATCAAGCCATTAGGTAATTTCCAAGGTACATGAATCATCTTACCAGGGTGTAAGAACAAGCTCACAAGTGCCAATATTCAAAGTCAAGTGTTGTGCTTGGAGGTGTCCCAGTGCTCTTGAGGAGGGTCAAATAACATAAAATAATGTAAATGAGAATGCTTCCACTAAACAATTATTCTCCGTAATGTTCCATAAAAAGAACACAGAAATAGATACCCTGGGTCCAAAGATGATTTTCTGAATCAGAATATCAGAAGCAGACATACCAATCTCTTCAGCAAATACAACTGAAGTCCCTTTAGAGTTGCCCTTCAAATACTAGCTTTTATAATAAATGGATTTGAAATCAGACTCAAGTCTGAGTTAAGGCTCTCTTCAGAGTCAAGAAAAGAAAGCTTCATCAGTTTGCCCCAAATTCACAGTATGAAGCTTCTGGTGATCTCAGTGATGGGGCATTTAAAATTCTTATATACTAAAACTGGAGCCACATTTCCCCTCTGTGATCTGACTGCTCCAGCCCTACACCAGCAGCCTGTGCTCTGCCAGCACAGCTGTAGAGGAATCCTTTCTCTCTCGAGGTACAAACCCCAGTGTTAATCAGGCCAGCACGGGGTGCAAAACATCAGCTGTCCCCAGATACTGTCAGCAGTGGGAGAATTCCCTTCCTAAGGAAGCTTCTTTGGACTGCAATGCAGGTAGGACCCCAAACCCATCCCTCCTGATTCCCTCCCTGGGTTGAAAAATGCCTCAGATATCTCTGAAGTTCTCTTCTGGCCAGAATTTTCTCTCATCTAGGGCCCAGTGCAAGTTCTGCACAAAGACACAGATGTTCTTCTTTTTTCTCGCCTTCAGGCATATTTCAGCTTTTTTTCTTTTTTTTTAAGGGCTCATCCATCAAAACACAGACAATCACAGACGTGACTATCTTGGCAAGTCTGGGTGATCATTACAAAAGGGGAATGGGAGATGATGACAGCTGTATTTTTTGGAGAGAGGGGCAGGAATTTAAGGTCTCATTTGATTCTTTTTTACTGGCTTTTGCAAATGGCAGGAAGATTGCAACGTTTTCATACCCAGAACAATATCAATTCTGTAAAGCCTCAAATTTCACAGAATTTCTTTTGAATTCAGATATCATTCCCACTCTACAAAAGATATTAATGCTGGGATTAAACTACAGCATGACATCAACCAAATTAATTTTCTCCCCTTCCATGTCCTGTATCTTGTCTGAAGTATGAATGAAAATTAATTTCCTATGGAGGGGGAATGGCTGTGAGAAATATTGAAGCAATTAATTACTGTAGATTTTGTTCATCTTGACCAAGACATTTATATTTTCTTAACATTTAATTGATGCTGAGTTTTTAAGTAATGGAATAAGGAGAAGCTGAAGTGATATTATGTAGAATTGGATTATGCTCCTCTTCTTCCTCCACATCATCTGGGATGCTTCCTCACATTTTAAAAAGGAGTTTCACAAGGTTAAAACTTATGGAATGGAATATGTAGGTCCTTGAGAAATAGGTGTTGGTTGTAGTCAAATACCAATAAAAGATGGAGCATGCTGAAAACACCAAATGCATATTAAAAATGAAAAATATAATGGTTGAAAATTATGATTGGCTTTTAAATTATAGCCAAAAAACATGAGATGTTTAAAGGGCCATCATGAACTTTCCTTTGTTACCAATTACATATTGAAATTAGAATGTAAGTTTTCAATATATCCTTCCTAATGCTGTCTGCACATCAAAATAAATTTGCCTTATGTAATTTTCTTTCACAGCTGATTTTCCCTTTTATCACATGACTGTCAGAAGTGCAGTGTGCATACACATGCTTGGATTTGTACATATATGGATTTTTCATGCTGGAAAAAACAGCAACACCTCTGTTCTTATCCAAGCATTACAAACCATTGCCATCAAGCAACCGTCCGCAGCCAGTGGTATTATAGCCCTTGGTTTAGTAGCTGACTGACCCTTTACGTTTGGTGAAGCAGAAATCTGTAGTCAAACTCATCCAAACATGGGGATCAGCAGAAGCTCTCAGTGTCTCACCTCACAGGACACCATGGAACTTCTATAAAGGGACTGTATCCTCTGCAGAGAGGATAAACAAACCCATTGTTAGCTCTTTTCTCCCAGCAAGAAAAGCTCCCAGTTTAGAGCAGCTAATTAATAGCTAACTGTAATCACTAAAGCTGTGTATTTTGAGGATAATAAAACCTAAGCCTGGATAAATCTCTGTGGGAAGATAAAAAGACCAGCCCCTACCTGTATCTTGCCACACAGGTATAGTCCCAGATCTGGGACTATTCACAACTTGTGGTCCCTTCTTAACCAGTTCTGAATCCACGGAACTGCTCCAGCATTGGCAGGGTGAGTCTGGCTGTGGTAACTTCTCAAGGCAGTGAAAAACCAAGTTTCAGGCAACTATTCCTTTTGAGACACTTCCCAAGCTTTCTAATCCCTGATTTTGCTACCAGAAATTTCTTGGCATGTCTGTTGACACGTACAGGTTGTAGCAAGATGCAGAGTATTACAAAGCTTCCTTTGCAATAACATCAGTACTATTAGCCATGGTCCAGAGACAGAAAGCTCAATATCAGCTGTGCAAAGCTACATTTTCAAAAAGTGTCCTACGTTTTTGGACACCCTGAGCAATATTCCGAAGTCCCCAAAGTGTGTTTAGAACTAGCATCACTCAGGGATGGTTGACATGTGAAAAGCTGGTGCATAATGACAGGTACCAAAACCAAAAGTTAGTTGCAAAATGTCTACCCAGTTAAGATCAGCTTTAAAGTAAGAAGTGCTTGGGAGAGTTAAATGCAAGGTTAACATGAGTGCTCATTGCCATGCTTAATGCACAAAGTGCTATTTCCAGTGGTGGTCTTTCCCTTCCCAAAAAGAACTATTGAAAGAGACAGTCCAATCTGACAGATGTTTAATTACATATGAAACTCTGCTGAAGTCAAAGGCAGATTGGGTGTTTATGCAGAGAAACAGAAATATACTGTGTTAATTCTAACAACAGCAGCAATATATTTCAATATTGGAAGTGTCCAAAGAGAATACATAATAAAAAGTTAAGGATTTATAAGAAATGTCACTGATAGGTTTAGACACTATGTTTTTTCCTTATTTAATAATTTATAAAAATTGACACTGCTCATATAGATATCTAATATTTTATCTACATTTAGTCCAGGTCTTGTGTTCAGTTTCTGTCTATGTAGTTTCAAGCCCAAGGTTCCCCTTTGAATTCTGGTGATAAAATTCAAAGTAATTCCAATCTAACTTTTAAGGTGTCATAATTTTTGTTTTAATTAGTTTAAAAATAAATTTTGTGACCAGCTTCATATGCTGTCTTCTCAGATCTCAATTTCCACCGTTTTTAAAATGTCTCCCATCTTGGTCTTGTCATACTTAGGTCTTGATCTCATTGCCTAGAGGTGAGAGATCTGCTGCTGTGGTTTCTAAACCTCCACATGAGGCTGACAGCTTTCACACAGGACATCTGGCAGACCTGGGTGTTTTTGGAACAGGCGCTGGAAGCCTTTTCTAATGATGTCTGACTACCCTGTTCAGACAATCAAATTTTACTCTTCTTTGTGAAATCGGGCAGAATAAATAACCTCTCCCACACAGGGGAGATTCACTTCTGAGTTCTTAATTTTGGTTAAACCATGAGGGGTATGGTTTCTGCCTAGGCACTGCTGATGAGACATTAGTAAAAGCAAATCACCATAACCATCACTCGGAATTGATGTTCTGATCCAATAAAAATGAGAAAATTTTGCTGTTAAAGGCTCCTTTTCTCTGGACCCATACTGTGATTTACCAGGTATGATATATAGAAGTGGAACCATTTATACCAGAACACAGAAATGATGTTACTGCTGCAAATATCTCATTAAACCATGCACGTACTCTGATGAAAAATAGCTTTTGCAAAATCACATACACAGGCCACTCTGTCAGGATCATGGATAATCCTAGGAACACTCAATAATCACTGGCAGGATTTTGCTTTATAATTTACAAATATCCCTTTGGGAATTTTAGATATACGATGCAATGGCTTTACTTCAGAAAGGGTCACAAGGCATTTGTGACATTGTTCACAATCCTTCTTGCCCCTTTGAATTTAAAAATGAAAGACCTGAAAAAAAAACTAGATTCAAAGTTATAACTATCACATAGGAACTTTCCTGAAATCTCCCCTCCCCTGGCCTACACCAGAGCTTGCCTAACGTCATTTAAGTGAAGTAGCAGGAGCATATTAAATATATAGATGTTGAGGATTTTGTGTTTTCCAAGGAACCACTTGGAAGCAGATGGAATGTTCAGTCCCAAAAAGGTGTTTCGAACATTTCAGTGAAAGTCAAGGAGGATCAGCACCTCTCCAGGCAATGCCACCAACAGGGCCCAGTTGTTTGTTTGATGTTGGTGTTATAAACATGCATTCACCTTTTTTTTTTAATAGGCAATTACTTTTTAGTTTCAAGGGGAGCTTTGGTTTAATTTCCTTATTTGGTACATATAGAAGAGCTGCCTAAAGCACTAGGCAGGAACTTTTGACATTTCTATAAAAACCCAAGTGCAATCAATAGCTAGATATTGAGGTCAGAAAAGTAGCTACTGAGAAAGTTCAGTTAGTTACTGTAGTTTGCACAAAGAAACCACTTTTCATTTAAACCCACAGACTTACGATAGATGCTAGTGAAGGGCTATAGGGATGACATGATGTCAAAATAAAAATAAATTGTCAGTATAAATCCAGGGAGACATTGTCACAATATCAGCTTGAAACAAAATGACACCGATGCAAATTTTATAAGAAACAACTTTAAGATGTCAAGACAGTGGTAAATTGATGTCAGTTCAGGTCTGCAGGGAGACTGTTAGGATTAGAAAAGAAAAACCTAAACAAACTAAGAAGCATTCACAGAGTAATGGCTATAATAGGCATTTCTAATTTTGTCAGTTGAAGTTAGTTGTAGTAACACAAACATGCAGATACCATGATTACAATGTCAAAAAAAGAAAAAACCAAACACACGCACAAAACCAAAGGAAAATATTGATAAAAATGTAATACACCCTTGATAAATGTTACGTTGTTTGTACAGTTGGGCACTGACATTTCCAGTTTAGACTGTTTCTATATTTAAATCCATAATCTCTGATGCTAGTTCAGTTGACTAATAAGAAATCAGGAAGCTTCTTCATGCCATACAAACCTCCTGTCGCTTTTTACTCACGCAGTGTGCAAAAGAATTTATGGTAAGTTGAACAGATCAAATAGACAGCAGGAACAGAGCTTGGCTCTTCCAGTCTCTCATTATCAGGCTTTGTTGGATCTCCTTGTCATAGTTTCACATATCCTGTAATTCAGTATATCCTGGTAAATCTGAGCCTAACCCTACTAGTGACCAAGAAGGCTCAAGAAACACAAACAGATCTATTTTGAAAGTTTTACAGGGTTTTCTAGGAGTGTTTTGAAGCCCCGTTTTTGAGCAGTGGGATGTTGGGGGCAGTTGTGAGAACACTTAATGCTTGGCATCTCCTGAAGTCATTTACATTCAGGCAAAAGTGGGTGGAAATTCTGCCATGTGAAAGCGACATTTGCGAATGTGTAAATGACTGCACAGCACTCTTGGAGCAGTCACAACCAGGGCCCTGCTCAGCACTGTGCTTCTGCCATGTGCAGCATTAACCTTTACCATGTTCTGCTTTCCCTGCACACAATAACAGCAGATCCTTGTCAGGGGGTGGTTACACAAGATGGTGCATATGCTTCCAGGCTCCCAGTCCCAGATCAAAAATACATGGCATGTAGCACAGAACTATCTATATTCATTCCCCATTCTAAATTCATTTGAAATACTTGCGGGTGTGCATCTGCCTCTGAAGACTGTTTGGCATAAATCCTGCATTTTAAGCCCTGACTACTTTAAAATAGAAACTATTTTGCCATTAGGACCAAAGTGGATCAGGTTCCAACTGCTTGAAGTTCTTATAGACCACAGGTGCTCTATTTATCATCAACGTGAGCCCTGTTGAAATTAAGTATGTTCTGCAACCCCATCCTGGTGTGAGTTTGTATGTATACTAACCTAAATAATAACAAAACCCACAGGCAATAATAATAATTACACCTCTGAAATCATTAATTCCTGAGTTTGTGTTTAGAAGCTGACTGAAAATATCACAGGGCCAGATTTCAACACCTTCCATGCTGGAGCCTATCTGAAGTGAAACCATTGACGTCAGTGGAACGATTCCAGATTTATAGCTGCCAAGTTATGCACATCTCCGTGTGTGTCACTTTATGTTAGTTATTTAATGCATTGATTTGCATACCATAAGCAATTTGCATAGAACCAAAATTTGCATAAGACAGCATGGTGCCACACCAACATGCGTGAAAAGATGAGGGGGTAGGGAATCTGGGAACTGGGGTGAAGGTGTCAGTGGCAGGGTGCAGTGAGAGATGAGGGTCTGTGGCTGATTTGGGGGCAAATGCTATGACTACATCAATTTAACTGTGAGATACTGTGCCTTTCACCTGCCATCCTTGTGCATAGAAGTTGCGTCTAAAGGTGCCACTGTAGCAACCTCCTGCATTTCCTACCCAGGGCACAGCTGGTGGGAGTCAGGGATGGAGGTTGATGCAGCGGGAAGGGAGGACTAAGGAAGTAGGAGGGATGCTGGCCATGTTTTCTGGTGAAAACATCACTTGGTGGCTAACACTTGCAGTGCCAAGTTAAATTTGCAGCCAGATGAGAGCAGGCTCATGTGAAATACACATGTGAAAGATATAATGAAAAATACATGGACTTGCTAAGCTCACAGATGTACTCTAGGGTAAATGGAATGAGAATTTAGCTAAAATTGACGTGAATCATTGACATAAAGGAAACTATCATCAGGAAACTCTGGGATAATCAACAAAATCTTAGCTACTCCTTCGTCAAAGCATAAAACTCAGGTACTGATCCTTTGACCAGTTTCTAAAAATTGCAAATCTAGTCTGGAGAAAATGTAAGAATTTTACTTTGAAGGGTTACCCAAAAACTCAGTTTGCACCATTAATATCCTTAGTCTTCCAGGACGAAAGTAATATTTTCCTCCTCAGAAATCTCTCAGAGATTAATTGCCAACTGGCATTTTCCATGCATACACATCCACTCAGCACCATCTGGGGTCCTTGAAGGGCAAACTGGGGAAAAGTGCAACCCTGCCAGGTTCTCTGGCTCCCTGGGTGCTCAATGCCTGCTAATGCCTACATTTTTAGCAAGAAATTCCTGCTTCTGTGCAAATCTAAATTGCTGGCTCTTAGCAGCTTGGATTCTACAGAACTTCATCAGATCCATCCTTGTCTCTAAATGTCCTCAATGCCTTTGAGGACACTTGTTGGAGATGCAGTCCTGCAGCCACATTCATTTCAAGGCCTAATTAAGGTAGCTGACCATTGAGAGAAGCAGAGGAGCAGCCCTGGAATCATGCTTCAACCTTGAGAGATTTAATCCCAACCACTTTCCCACACACTTTTGGTGTTGCTTTCTTTGCTGGCACCCAGGAGAGTTTTCTTTTCCAGATGTCCTAATGTCAGGGCTTAATCAGAATGCAGAGATGCTGCCTGTTTCAAAGCCTTAGTAACCAGAGCATTTCTGTTAAGAGACCTGGGGTGTCTGCAGTACAATCTTTCCAAAAAATAAAAGCTCACACAAGGAAATTAGCTTAGTGGTACCATGGGATCCCAGCTTCCTTTTCCACAAAATACATATAGTTTATATAATGAAAAGATGGTGTGTCCTTAGAGTCCATCTTCTTTGAGGACAAAGATGTGTTCTTCACTCATTTTAACTAGCAGAAATTAGTTCACTTGCAGCAAAACCTAGGGAGGCAACAGTTTAATTTTCAGTTTTAACAAAGGCTAAGTGTTCATCCATGAAGCAGTCCAAGTGGCAGAGGTACAGTCACACCATCTCTGCTGCAGGTCCCCTGCTCAGCTCAGACCTTTCTGCCATTGATTTAGTGGGTTGAACTAAATTCTGTAGGCTCCAGATTTTAGCTAGATTTTCTAGTCTTTGCTAGAAACATTTATTACCTTCATTTCTTTTTTGGCCTACTTTTAGACAATCTGAATTTGTTGGGGGGGGGGGGGGGGGNGGGGGGGGGGGGGGGGGAGGAGAGACACTTTTTCTAGCGGAAGGCAGGGTCTTTCAGTGCAACCCCCTTCCAGAAATGGTTAAAGGGAAATATCCAGCTATTGCAAATTGTTCCTGCAGCAATGTTACCTATTATTATTATTATCCATTCTGAATAAACTGAGGTTATTTAGTTTCATAAACAAAAATGGAGCTCAGCTGTAGCTTTCAGTAACTGACATGAGTGAAGTGCTATGATGATTATGGAGAATGAGGGTTCTCAAACATCAGTTTTATGGTTAAATGTTTTCGGAGTTAATACTTTCGCTGTTGAATATTAATTGTTAATTATTAAGTGTTAATAAAGTGTTAAGTCCTTAATAAAGTTTTGACTGTAATTTGTACTGCACCTACCTTCCCCTTCCTGTACCCACTTCCTCCTTCCTGCCAGGTAACACTGCACATGACCATATGCAAATGAGGAGTGTCCAGCACCAGATAGTCCCATGACAATGAGCCAAAATAAAATTGAAGACTAAGAATAACAGCTTCAAACCAACAGGGCCACAAGGAGTTCCACACCAACCAAATGTGAGTTCCACCTTCCTGCCATGACTTGAACAGAACACGGTCGGACAGACCCCCCCCCCCCCANCCCCCAGACTGTGAGCCATCCAGTGTTTTCCCAGGGACTCCCACAAGGATGGAGGGCCCAGATCTACTGTGTGACAGAGTTCATCTCCTCCTCTGCGCTGTCCAGGGAGCAGCAATGCTGTGGGTGTGCTCCTCCAGCCTCCACCCAGGCTGTTTTCAATAAAGGCCTTTCAAAGGGAGCTGGTCTCCTGGCCTGTTTTTAACAATGATGGACAGATTTCAAATGGTCGGTTCTGTTTCTCCCACTGAGATCTAGATCAGTTAGTCAGCCTGTTAGTGATAATCATTCCTAAGCAAACAAACAAACCTCGAACAAAGCCCACGGACATTTTTTGCCATCAGAACCTATATTTAACTTTAAATGGGTGGTTGGCTGCAGTTTTTGCTCTTTCTCTATTATTCTGCTTCTCTGTGTTTGTCTCCATCTATCGTGTGCTGTTGCATTTGTTAAGTAGCTTTTCTTATGAAAATGTTTCTAATCACAAAATAACTCCCAGTGTAGCAAGTTAAATTAAAGCTGCTCACAATACTTCAGGTAGTAAAGCGGCAGTGGTTCTCATAAACCCTCTCTTTTTGGTTTGGTCACAGTTCTGCTCCAGGGCACCTGAAATACCATTTCAATACTTCTAAAGATAAATAGAGTTCTGTCAATAAACTGAAAATTGCTGACCTTGTCTTGTTCATCAATTTAGGCATCGAAAAAATTCTGCCTCCTGGGATTGGCAGTGCTTTTCCAGCTGAAGTGAAAAATGCTAAGCCTGCCATATTTAATGACAGGCCCGGGAGGGTTAATGAAAGAGCAGAAGTGGCATTTCACCTTGACTTGCAGCTGCCCTATAACATTGCCTAAGGGTCCAGCAAAGTGTTAGCTCCATCTGAGCAGTACAAGGCAGGAGCAAAGACCTATAAAGAATTCTAACAGGATATCCTCGATTGCCCCGCTTCTTGCCCTGGTTCCTTTGTGTGTGTGTGTTTGTGTGAAACCTGCAGCCAATGAAGCCTCAGGGATTTTTGTCTTCGTTGGTTACAAAAGCTCTGGAAATGCTGAAAAACTGAGCAAGAAAAAAATGCTGTATCGAATGACTAAATCATTTTCTAGTTTATGCCTGGACTCTACCAGAATTTCAGAATTTGCTTTTGTTATTGATAGCTTCATTTTTATTAGCTAAATATTGACGATTAGTCTAGACTGGTAATTAGAAGCTATCCTTTTACACAGAGGCTTGGATTAAGAGCTTTTGTGATTTTGTGGAGTCTGGTTTGTGTGAATGTCAATTTGATCCTTTTAGCATGTTTATGCTAAGTATCAATAGGCTCCTGGGATTCCTGGAAGTGCAGTGCTGAACCTCTCAGACGCTGAGCAACAGCTGGGGTGCTGCTTCCCTTGGAAAGGCTTTCTTCTCTCCTCACTAATGGAGGATCAAAAGTTATCCCTTCAATTAAAAACTAAAGAAAGAATCTCATTCTTTGGCATTTTATGTCTAATTAAGGATTTTAGTGGGAAATGTACAGCAGTGCTCACTGATTAATTTATCAAACACAAAAATCCCCCTTTCCTCTACCAGTCCAATTAGCCAGGCATTTTATATGGCTGGGAGATTGAAACACTGCTACTACATGGAAACCAGAGGCTCTTTGCATTTGAAATTGTGTGGTAAAGAGACTGGAAAATTTCTTGTCTAATATTGTGCATATTTAGGGCCTGATCCAGTGAATTATTGAAAATCCCTGCTAAAAAATGCATGGTCTTCTGAAGGTCCATTCCAGTATGATATTCAATACCCTGAACACACAGGAACATCAGGGAAAAGCAGAGGATGCTGAATGCTTTGGAAAATAGAGCATTTACTGTATAAAATGCCCAAAGGGAAACATAGCTGCTGCTCAGACAATCTCAAGCACTGTGGAGCATAATTCACGTGTTAGCTGCTGCCTTCTTACCTTGTGCTGAGATCTCTGTGCATTTCAGGGGATGGGATTGATCTTTCCTTCCACAAGCCAGCTGTCAGAAACAATGTGGAAATATATTATCAATCATTTGTCACTCCCCTCTAACCCAAAGATCATGAATCACACTGTTTGTCAGCTCATGTCCCTTGCATATACATCAGAAGGGCTTATTATCATCTCACTTTTCCTCTGCTGAGAGCAGGCGTGTGAGCCACAGCATCCAGACCATTCTCCCTGTGAATGAGTGTCTCTCAGGAATGCACTGAGAAGCTTATTACCTTTCATGGGTTCTTTATTTGCTTATCCTCCCTCTCAGGGTAGTGTTTGGTGAATGGGCTTTGTGTTGTGGTACACTTTTGTTTTGCTCCTTTTTTCTTTTCATTTTATTCTGATATTTGATGATTTTGTTGTTGTTGCTACTGTCTTGTTTTATTTATTTTGAAGAACTATGTTGTTTCATTTTTGTTATGGAAAATAAGATTAAGAGAACATGCTCGGTTTTTCAGATGGATTTGAACAGCTCTGGGACATGGGGATGCTCAGTACACCTAGTCTTGAATAAGGAATTATAAACTGCACAGCTCTGACCAGAGCAGCTGGGAGATGCTGTGGCTGCACTTGGGTGAATGGATGAGGTCATATCCAAGCATATTGGAGTGCACACCTTAGCATGTTTACACCTAGAGTGTGTCATTGAAGCAAATCTCCTCATTCTTTCCACTTAGTGCCCTTTGGTTTGATTTGGGCAAAGCTCTGAGCCCATGATTTGGGTTCCTTCAAAGTGATATTGAATTGGAAGACATGTGTCCTAGTTCTGAGGGCACTCCCAGGATCTGCTGGGCCTAACCTGCCCCACCTGGTGCCTCTCACTTGCCTTCATGTAGGTGCCAAACCCCATTTTGGTCCAGTCTGAAGAGGAGAGTCTGTTCCTCGATGTTATTCCCAGCCATTCCAGGCTCTGTCTGATGTGATTTCCTCTCACTAAGCCTCATCTTGTCCCTTGTGGTAGTTAACCTTGGCTTAGGGCTATGGGCTCCCTCACTGCCCTTCTTCCCTGGATGGGATGAGAGAACTTGTGCTTCAAGAAGCAGGCAAAGATGGAATGGGGACTGTGTTCAATCCCTCTCAGCTCCTCTGGGCTGCTCTTCCCTGAGCCCAGCTTGGCTGAAGGGCTCAGCTGTGCCTTACTCAGTCCCACCCTGCTCTTTGCCTGGCACACAACCACCCCAGTGCCAAGGAACCTCTGCCCCAGCATGGCACTGCCTTTCTCTGCCAGGCCTGTTCCTGTGTGCTCACATCGTAGTAACACTTGTGTCACTTAGAGAAAGGGTCTTGTGGCAGCTCCTCAGGCTGGCAGACAGGTGAGTTACAGAAAGTATCATAAAGCTCTGTAAAACCACATGTGGCAGGAGAAGATGAATGATGTTCACTGTGTCTTCCAGTGAGCGCTGTAGGAGACATCAAAAAGAACGTGCAGATTAAAGAAAGAAACCAAAGCAAGGTGCATATTCCCGTAGTATGCAAGCTCCTCACTGAAGTGTTAATCATAAAAGTTATGTTTCAGTAAACCATTGGACAAATTACCAGGAGTGGAAAAAAAGAACTAAAATCAAGAATTATGAAATGCAAGCTGGCTCAGGCAGTCTGAGACTTACAAAGGACTAGGGATCATAAAATTCTCCTTGGGCAGCATCATGATATGCTGTCCCTGCATGCCCCTGTATTTCTTGGCCACTGTTGGACCAGACACACCTTTAGTCTGATCCAATATAGCTATTCCTACACTTTTATTTAATTCTCACTCTTCAGATCATGAAAGGGGAATATCAAACTGTGATCTCTCTGTGTTCAAAGCTCATGTGCTGCCCTTTGCAGAGAAACTTCCATGGCCTCCTCTCTCACTGGTGGAAGACCAGTCCTTCTCAATGCACTGTCTGAGCTTTGGATGGAGTATAGGTTACCCAGAGAGACCTCATTTGTTCTTTTCCTAATACAGTCACCTGCATGTCTCAGGGAAAAGTGAGCCAAAATGATTAAGTAGGAGGGGTTGGATAATTTTCCAAACATGCTGTGATTCATGAAGAAATAATAAAAATAAATGATAAATTTTCTCCCTAGACAGAGATGTTACAAAGAGCTAGAGTAATTTGAATACTTTGAAAAATTTGTTGACAGGCAATAGAAAAACTAGATGAGAGAGATTATCAAGGAAGACAAAATTATGTTTCTGGAGGATGAGATCATTGAAGAGGAAGAAGATTAAGGCTTTATGAGGAGAGGAAAAACAGTTCGCATTTATATTGGCAATTTTATGAACTTCACTACTTGCCCAGCCTGTTATGGTGGGATGTCTACGGCATGATTTAAAAGTTCCAGATAACCATGCTGGGGTAAAACTGGAAGCCATACCAACACCATTATTCTCCCTCTTCGCTTTGCATTCTACCAACTTGCACTAAGGACTTGGTTTGGATGTCTGTAGGACCCTTTTTTGTAGGTGATGCCTCTACTTTTCCTCTATTCTTGATCTTTTGCACCCTTTATAAATGGTTGATAATGCATATCTGAATTACCAAGAAAAAGCAGAATTGCACAGTCAGGCAGCATTTCTCTAAACACATCCAAACATAAAATAAGGTAAGGAACACTTTGATGCCTTGGAATGACTATCTAGAACAAACTAGACAAGATAAAGAAAATAACGTGGGCATTTATCAAAGGCCTTCAACAGATACACCTTGGATGGCAGTCACAAGTTTTTCAGACAGATATAAGTTTGGTTCGTTTATATATCAGGGGTCACTCCTCCAATCACAGCTTCAGGTAAGTCACATGCCCCCAGTTTGCTTCCCCCCAATTCACTTTTGTTTATGCTTTTCAGGGCCTGAGGCAATAGGGTGTCCCTGGATCTCAGTCCTAGATAGATTGTTTTGTCTAAACAAAAGGTGAAGACAGTTAACTAACCCTTTATATGGAGTTTAGAGTTATGCACTAATGCAGTACAGGATTTGCAAAATATAAGGCATCAGCTTCTACATACAACTCTGATACTAGGAAAGCAAATTTGTAACTAATATGTAGACAAATTTGGGCTAGATTTGAGTCTTATTTAACTGTATTTCATATTTGTCTTACAGAATTCCAAACTGTTCTGGCACCATGGAGCAGAGAAGTGTAAGGATAACTCCTATTTCAGCATGGTTTGGAAAGCTAAGGGTACCTGTAGCCTGCTCCCACAGCATCAGGAAAGAATTTTTGATAAAAAATATTCTGCCTGGTCAGGTAGCAGATGAAAAAAGAGGATCTGTCATCCTGAACATGGCAAGTCTCTCTGTTTACTATTCTGGTTTACAGTGGTTTTGTGCGCCTGATGTACAGGTGAGCTGCTTTGGATGGTGCCTTTAGTGCAGAAACACCTTTGCCCTGCAGTAATCACTGAAGGGTATTCCTTCTTGCCTCTTACATATGCCAAACATACCTCATTTTCAATGGAAGCCAAACTTTCATTGGAACATGGGAGAAAGTCTTAATATTAATAGTTCTCACAGATCAATCTCTTCGTTTGACAGGAAAACTATTTTGATGGGTATAAGTAACTATGAAGATATAAAAGGAGAAATTTTACACCCTTTGACAACTAAAGAGCAAGACTAGCCCATCTGGATTTTTTTATGCAGTCCACGCTCTTCAAAACTGTCCACAGTTTTGGAGATTTCTATTTGCAGTGAGAATGCCTGAAGCTTCAGCTGAATATTTTCAGGAAACTCAAGAGTGTTGCAAAGCACGTACATGCTCCTTATTTTCAAAGGCTAAACAAGCATGACTGCAAACACTATCACAGCACTAGCAAAAAGGTGCTGAACCACACTATAAGAGACAGTAATTCATGATGGAGAATACTCTGTTATCCATGAGGGAGATTGGTCTTTGTGTAGTGTGAGGAAAAGATAAGCATATTGACATGGCTTCTTTTGAAGTGTCCATCCACTCTGCCACAGCCTCCTCCTTTCTGCTCGCTTCCTATTGATTATGTCTGCACTAAAGTTCAGCTGACCATTTATATTTCAAGTGAGAAGGTGGGAGAACTGGAGATTTAAAAGCATTTAAACACCTCTTGCTAGAGTTAATGCCTGCATGTCACCAGCAGTTGTCAGGACTCAGGCAATGAAATTCCTGAGGGTGGTTCATAATGATTCAATTTGTCAGCATTTCAAGAATTTCAAGCAGAAACATGCAGGTCTGATATTCCAGTCCTGGGGGTATAAGAACAGCCAGAAGAGTGTGTCTGTGTGTTACTCACTGGTAAGCAGATGTTAACACAGAGCTGGTGGCACAACTTTAACTGCATTGCAGGATAAACTGGGGGTGCAGGCACAGATACTGAAATACCTTTCTGTGAGAACTTTCTTTATCTGTTGTATTACTCCCTCTGGTAAATACACACAAAGGTACAGCAGTGTGTGCATATGGCTGAGGGCTGCTCTGAAAATCCTGCGTAAAGATGTATGTGGTCTTTCATATTTATGTACCTGACCCATGCTCCTTGTATGTGTATTTTAAGCTTTGACAGGTCTTCAGTAAAATCTGTAGTCAACTTCTGGAGGTTTTTGTAATCCTATTTTCTCATTCTTTAGCAATGTTTAGAAACCTGCACAGACAAGAAGGGAAATCAAATAGCCAGAAGAAGGTACATGGTACAGCCTATCCATTCTGTTTTGCCCTTTCTTCTGTTGTCTGCTCTGTTTTTCCACACCACATACCTGATGTAATTTGTGTTGTACCTGTGCCAAATCTGGGACAGAATTTGTTTTATTCCTTTTTTGTTCAGCACAGTAGGTGATAGATTGGTGACCTGATATGCCCTCACAGTGCAAACACATGGTGAAGTGTTGTTAAAAGTGCAAAGCAAACAGGATAACAAGAAGGATATCTTACTTGCTTGTCTCCTTGTATAAGGTCAGATTTAAGGTGAAGTCTGGAAAGAAAGGAAAGCAGGTTGAAAAAAAAAACAACAAAAAACAAAATCCCAAACTAAAAAACTCACTAAATAATAATTTAAAAAGCCATTACTAATTTTTTTTATAAGTGCTAATGGCTTAGTTTCAACCAATTACAAACTGCTACCTAGGTTAGATGAGCCTTTTCATTAGACTATGTCTGCACACAGAGTTAAACCTGTGATCTGAGAAACCTGATGGTTTGATGGAGTGCTCCTAAATAACTGTCATGAAAGGTGACTGAGAAAAGTCAACACACGGTTAACAAGTTCAAAGTCCCTCTTAAGGACCTGTGTTTTCTCCAGTGGGAAACACGGATGTTTTCCTGAAATGGAAAAGTCTGAATAATTACCATTTAGAAAACTGAAAGAGTAAACTGGAAACCAACTATATAGACTGTGTCCAGTCTAAACTTAGTCCCCTCTTTGCAGAGCTTGTATACTGAGGATAAATAAGGATCGATTGCACATATGTGAAGAGTAGTATTTTATCTCCATTGGATTTTAATATTTGTTTATCTATGAGAATCTTCTGTGTCATTTAATGTAATGTGCTTGTCTGTGGTACCTTTTTAGTAAAGATTCAATATGCTGCTTCTGATCTACGTTATTCACACAACTGATTAATAGAGCTGCACAAAATAGTAGGAATTGACTTTCTTTTACTATGGTAGGATGATTCTATCAGTGTAGAGCCTTTATGCAGCTTCCACTTCCCATACACTACTCTCTTTCTAATGATTTATTTAAAATGCTCACATTAAAAATAAATTTAATGAAAAACACTCATAAAGCTTGAATCCTCCTATAATTGTGGAGCTAACTCTAGAGTAATTTCATAGGGCAGTTTCATTAAGGGGCAATTTTGTCAGCTGCTTCAGGCTGGTTTTTCAGGAGGTCTGGAATGAATAGTCCATGAGGAAGGACAAAGTGAACCAACGCTGTTACATCTTTATAGGACTGATGGGAAGGCCAGTTGCAATGGAAGAATCTGAAAGATAAAGGATATGATTAGAAACACCGAGCTTGAAGTACTGGAAGGAAAAAACTTTTGTCGGACATAAGGAAAAAAAATCAGCAATCTTCAAAGGATACAGAATTACTATAAAATAAATAGTATTGTAAAATAAGTAACAGTGTCTGGCATTGTTTTTAAGCAAAACAGGGCATAATAAACAAAAAGAGACAGAATTTAGGCTCTGAAATGAGTAAAAGTTGATATTTATTCTCTATGGATATACAATAGAGTAAAAGGAAGAAATAATAAAAATAGGTTCAAGCCACAAGGAAAAGATTGCAGAATTTTAGTGCCTGATTCTGACAAATACTAAGATGCTATGTCATCTTTGATTGATTTCTCCAAAATCAGAGAGTTCAATAAGGCTTTTCCTGTCTGTTTATTTTTCTTTGGAATTCACTGTTAAAAATTCCAGAACTGGATATTGCCAAGAATCTCTATCACAGAGGTCAATCATCTTAGAAAATATATATTCTCATCTATTAAACCTAGTAAATTTTTACTTGCTGTCATGGATATTATAACATCTTCTCCTTGTACTGCAATAATTAAGGTGGAGATGACATTTCCATTAAAAAGACCATATAACTCAGAGGGGAAAAACTAAATGATCCAGCTGGGCTGAAGCTGTGCTTTGGACATATCTGCCTTGAAAAAAATTTTTCCATTAGATTCAGATTTTAAATTGAGATGTGTCTAAATAAACTCATGGAAATATTTTTTTAGGCACCAAAGTATCTGTCAAATGTATGTAGAGAAAAGCATTCTGAGGCAGTACAGCCCTTGGCATGGGATTTGCTCTGGAAAGGCCATAATTCTCAGGCTTGGACAGAAATTCTTCTCCTAAACTGGATGAACGATTCCAAAGTGAAATTATTGAGAATAAAGCATTTTAATTGAGGTGGTGACTGTTCTTAGTACTTTTGGGCCTTAAATGGATTAAGAAAAACTTGATATTAGAAAAGGAAATCCTGCACAGTTCTCCAGGTAGACCCTGATGTTCCCAAATTTCCCTTTCCCTGCCTCCCTTCAGACTCAAGCCAGGCCATGTATTCCTCAGGGAGACTGCAACAATTTTTTTCTCTGGTAATGCTCGACCCATTTCCTCTCTTCCTGACCTCTCCTCTCTCACCATCCCTCTGCTAGCAGGCTGAAGAGTGGGACATAGGAAGGGACTGTTTTTAAGGAGTAGCAAGACTCAGGTAGTTCTAGAGCAGAAAGCAGAGAAATTCTTCAGCTATCCCAGACCCTCACAGCTAAAGCATCCAGCATACATCTAGAGTAGAGGGAGTCTGAGCCCCAAATACCCAGGTTTCCTTTTGCAGTCATCTCCTAATGGGTTATTTAGGAGCAGGAAACCAAAATGCAGTCAGAATCAATCCAGATACATTCACAAGGGAGAATAAATGTTACAGTACTTGGGATAATAGACCGGGTTTGCAGTGACCCCATCACACCTTTCCTTAAGAGGGATGTAATTTGCCTCTTACTCTGTCCTAAGGATCTGGGGAGAGCCATGAGTGTTTGTGATTTGTGACATAAGGACTAAAACTAAACCATGTGTCTCTTGGTATCAGGCTGGGACATTGACTCATCATCTTGCTGACTGTTCTCACAACAGCACAAGGTCTTCCATTATCCCAGACCTTCATCTTTTAGCAGACAACTTGTTATACACTATTTACTTGAAGAGCAAAGCAGCCAGAAAGTTTCTTTAATGAGTACAATAGATTCTGATCTCTGTTCAGCTCTCATTTACCTCAAATCCATGTTCCAAAGTCAGTGTTGAGTGCAAGTGAGGGAAGAAAATGGGGCATAAGGGTTAGCTAAGAGAGACCAAACTGCAAAGATAAGAGGCCAATAACACATATGACAAGTATAGATATAGGAAAATAAGATTAGAATTTATGTGAGAGGATCTAATGTAGTCAAATTAAAGCAATCCAGAGAAATGGTTAGTGCTCACATCCTGTCTTCATTTGGGTACAAGCTGGGTGGAATATCAGGCAGGGCAGTGTGGCCATTCACCAAGCTCTCCATACTGGACACTAGAACAGCTTTAGTGCAGCCTGGCCCTAGTCCTGACAGCAGGTACAAATGTAACATGTCAGTACCAGGTGCTGGTCTCTTTCCTGTGGTGACTAGTGGCAAGAGCCAAGAGAGTGGAATGAAGCTGCAACAGGGGGGATTTAGTTTAGGTGTTAGGAAAAAGTTCTTCACTCAGAGGGTGTTTGGCCAGTGGAACAGGCTCCCTAAGGAAGTCATCACAGCTACAAGCCTGACAGAGCTCAAGAAGTATCTGGATAATGCTCTCAGGCACACGATGGGATTCCTGGGGGGTCCTGGGCCAGAAGTTGGATTCTATAGTCTTTGTGGGTCCATTTTAACTCAGGATATTCTATTACTCTGTGCAAATCTAAAATGCATTACAAATGCCATCCTTGTCTGGGCTTTGTATGTTTTTTGTCCTGTTAAATGTTGCAATATCTATATAGAAATAACCTTTTCACATCATGAGTTTTACTTTAATTCAGCATTAACAGTACAATCACACGAAAACTTTTCTTTTGATACAGAAATACAACAGTTGCTTTGTGGCTGTCTTATAATCTTATAACAGTCTAAAACTTTCCTTCACAGCTCAGCATAAAATTAGCCTTAATGGATATCTCCTTTAAATCACAGTTCTTTCTTTGGCTGAGGTGCTTTTTTTTCCCTTTTTCACATATTTCTTTGCACTTTCTCCCTCCAATATTTCTCCCTGAATCATTATCCAATCACAGTATATTGTCAAGCTTCTCAGATAAAAGTGCAGAAGTGGAGATTAAATGTCACTTGTTCTGTTTGCACACTTCTCCGTTTTCCTCAGAGCACATCATGATAGGACCTGAGTGGTTTCTGTCTGAAATGCAGGCATGATCACTGAATGAGAACACCAGGAGAGACTGGCAGGAAGGTGTTTGAGGCAGGCCAAGGCAGCTCTGCCACAGCAGAGACCCCTGGAACACGGCCCCGTGCAGCACCATGTGGAAAGAGGAATGTTCTACTTGGACTGTTACCATCTGTGCTGGGCTTGAAAGGGATGAAGTTAATTGTATTCATAGAACTCAGTATTAGGCTATGTTGTGGCTGAACACCTGCCTGCCCATGGGAAGCAGTGAATGAAGTTTTTGTTTTGTTTTGCTTCCACACACAGTTTTTGCTTTGCCTATTAAACTGTCTGCATCCTAGCCCACAAATTTGGTCATTTTTACCCTTCTGATTCTTCCCCCATCACACCCAGTGGGGAGTGCGTGAGCTGTTTTATGGGTCTTAGTTCCCAGCTGGACTGAAACCACACCATCAGGTGCAGAAACTTCTGTTTTGGTTTTTTGGGGGTTTTTTTTGGTGGTATTTGAACAGTAAGAAAATCTCTTTGCTGTTGCAGAATTAACTTGATATCCAATCTAGGGAAATGCAGATCCTCTCCCAAAATGTGATATGGGTCTGGATCTTCTTCTGCACCTCAGAAGTTATCAGGACCTTTAGGCATCTTTGGCTGGAATGAGGCCCAGGAACTCGGTCTTTCAAACCAGTTGCTGTGAAATAGTGAGTGTGTTGGCAGCCTGGGGAAGAGAACCGTGTGCTGCTGCCTCCCTTGCCCGCTCTAATGTTTGTTATTATATCTACACTTATCACAGCTTTTAGCTCCAGCCAGAACTCCCATTAATCCCCACCTGGGAACACCATACTTGGAGCAGGCCTATGTGAGTCTTTGTGAGAAAAAGCAGAGGGGATGGAGGCTGTGTGTGGTGTGGAGGTGTGAGTGATGATTTTGGGGTGCAGAGTGAGAGACTGAAGTGAGGAAGAAGTAAAGCAAGGAGGGAAGAGGAAAGAACACTGCAAGAGCTGTTTGGGGAGATGGAGAGAATGAGAAAACACAGAGGGGAAAAAAAAGACTACCTATTTCAAACAAATTGGACAAAGGGAAGAGTGCACTACTAACAATATCCCATTTAGACTGCTCTTTGCCACAATTACCGACAAATTCTAGGAGAAAAAATTGTAATTAGGCCAAGACCATTTGCCTATAGCAAAGATGAAGCCAGAAGGAACCCTCCCCCCTAGTTTCCACTATAGTTCTTCCCTTCCTGTGAAGACTTTCATCTAGATCTCATTACGAACAATTTTCTTTTTGGTCATAATTTGTGATAAGAATGGCACAGAAAGTACCCCAGGGCAGGCAGCTCTCCCATTTCCTGCAAGGTTTTACTCTGATCTCTGGTAATTGGTGGGCTGCTAAAAAGGTCATTATTATTTATTATGTTTATTACAGTCATGCCTAACAGCCAATAAATGATATGGTTTCCTTATGTTAAGCACTCTACAAACACATAGTGGTGGAAGATCTTTGCCCCAAAGAACTTGTAGTTCAAACAGAGACATGGGTGAGGCTAAGAGCTTTATGCATGGGAGTGAAGAGTGTGCTGGCAGCATAGGCAGCCCTGCAGCACGTGACAGTAGCTCCATGCTTTTATTTCATTGACATGATGAGAGGAAAAACTGCAGAAAACAAAACTTGGAGTATGGGAAGAAGAAAATCAAGACACATGATGTGTTGTCAAGGAGTTGTAAGAGTACAAAACTGGTCCATTGAGAGCTACAGATATGTCTGAAATTCAGTAATGCCCTGGTTTGGACTGTTCTGTAACCCATTGCTTAGTGTCTTTTAATGGTGCTTCTCTACAGGTTATTTCCTTTCTCTTTTTCTTTTCTTGGGGAAAAACTGTTGCTCACAGGACAGAAGACATAGTCCAGCCCCATATTAGGCACAAGATGTTCAACTTATGTGCTGCAGATGAAAAATAATGCTCTTACAAAGCCATTTTTCACCGTTCAGTCATTTCGTCACTGTTTTCCAAAGAACATATAACAATGTCACTGGAACAATACATAAGAAACTGAAAAGTCTTTGGTTTTTTTACTGATTTCCAGGTAAAGAATGTTTTCTTCTGGAAATGCAAGGAATTTTTGTTTTCTCTAAATTGAGAACTCTGGGCACAAACTTTCTTTAAGTCAGAGATATTGTCTGAGACATTCAAGGCCTGTGATATGGTCCTGCACAACATCCTTCATTCTGTGTTGGAGGGACAGAGATTTGATGGGTGGGCTGTTTGGTGGATGATGATCTGCTTGGGCGGTCACATCCAGAGGGCAGTGGTCAGTGGCTCACTGTCCAGATGGAGGCTGGTGATGAGTGCTGTCCCTTAGGGATCCATACTGGGACCAATGTTAACTTATGTCTTCATCCATGACAGACAAGGGGATTGAGTGCACCCTCAGCAAATTTTCAGACAGCATCAAGCTGAGTGCTGCTGTTGACACACCTGAAGGACAGGACGGCATCCAGAAGGACCTGGAGAGGCTTGAGAAGTGGCCCGTGAGAATCTCATGAGGTTTAGCAAGACCAAGGGCAAGGTGCTATAGCTGGGTTTGAAATGCCCCTTATCAGTCTAGGTGGAGAGATGAAGGGATTGGGAGCAGCCCTTCCCAGAAGTACCTGGTGGATGGGAGGCTGGACATGACCCAACAATGTGCTCTCACAGCCCAGGAACCCCCCATGTCCTGGGCTGTGTCCAGAGCCCTGTGGGCAGCAGGTGAGTGAGGAGATTCTGCCCCTGTGCCCTTCTCACCTGCAGTGCTGCATCCAGCTCTGGGGTCCCCAACACAAGCAAGACTTGAATCTGTTGGAGCAAGTCCAGATGAGGGGCACAAAAATGATCAGAGAACAGCTGTCCTATGGTGAACAGCTGAGATAGTTGGGGATGTTCAGCCTGGAGAAGAGGAGGCTCTGGGGACATCTCACTGCAGTCCTTCAATACTAAAGGAGGCCTACAAGAAGGACAGGGAAAAGGTTTTTGGCAGGGTGTCTTTCTGTAGGACTAGAGGTAGAGGGTAAATGAGGATAGATTTAAACTAAATATAAGGAACAAATTTGTACAGTGAGGGTGGAGAAACACTGAAAGAGGGGGCCCAGAGAGGTGGTGGATGCCCTGTCCCTGGAAACACATGGATACCATTTAACTGAGAACCATGTGTGCAATTGCTCTCTTTATGGACAGAAAGGTTACACATCTATTGGTAAAGAAGGGCCTGCTTTTTGGCTGAGGGGACATAGCATGGCACAGGTCATACCTGTCTGGATAAAGCCCTTCTCTTTCTCCTCTCAAATAGGGTGACTGAATTGAGTAACAAGAAGAGACCATGACTGATGCTAATACCAAGCTGGACAAGGAAAAACTGCTAGCTGGCACAGGAATACTACAATATCAAAAAGTGTGGATGAACATGGACCAGCTTTTTTTCCATGTCTTTGCCATGGGTAGTCTACAGTATAGACAAAACTGAAAGAACCAACATGTAAACCTGTCATAATGAAGCCAGACAATTTCTTTTGAGTGGAGTGCTTTTATTTCAGACTCTCTTTGGTGACTGAGCCATGACAAAATAGATTTTTTTTTTCAAAGGTGATGAATTTGTAACTTATTTTAGAGTTTCATTTTTGGGACCTTTTCCTGAACCAAGGCATGCAAGATGAATGGCCTTTGCTGAGAATAGTAACTCCACAATCTGGTGCTGGAACACTTTGATCCTAGATCCTTCTCCTTTTCTTCTATTTCGATCCAAATTACAAAATCAGCCTCGATCATTTCTTTGCCTGAAGCTGCTCAGATGCATGCTGGATCAGTATGCAAGTCATATTCTTTGACAACGGGGAATGTCAGACAAGTGTGACATGTTGTGTTTCCTTTTAGGTAAAGCTGGCAGTGTCTCGGGTTTGGTGATTGTGGCAGTTTCTGTCTGATTCTTTTAGCAGATGGCTTTGATATGCTGGATCTCAGTCCTTTGCTTTGAAAGACATAATCCTTGGCTAATTTTATGATGCAGAGCGACACTGTGGCACACAAAATTATATACCTTTTATAACAAGTGGCATTACACATATTACTTGATGATATGATGCCAATTATGCATTTCAGGACGTCTTAAAAATCAGTATGTGACGAAGTTTTAATGTGAAGGGAAAACTTAGAGATAAATTATTACCTTCTTACTTTCAGATGTTTCTGTGTTGGATGATCCATAGAGTAATGAGATTTGTGCATATATATCATCATTTTCTTTTGAGCTTCACTGTCTGATTTCATTGCTCATTAAGATTGCTTATACATAGCAGTGCTTTTTTTATAATTGGGAATCATCTTTAGTTAGCCTTAGGGCCATCCTAATCAGTGTGATATCTTAAAGGTAGCATATTTTCCTATGCTTTTAACTATTCTAATATCTACATCGTCTGCAGCAAATTCTACTTGTCCGATTTTCACCAGCTGTATTCAGGAATCAAATGTTGCCATTCAGTTGTTTTTTGGGGTGGAAGAACAGATATAAGTTCTGCAAAATAGATTTAAGATTTGTTTTTCTGTACATACAGTCTTTAATGCACACTTCTCAGCATCTTTAATACTGTGTTAAAATGTCAAAGAAAGTTTTACAGGGAAGAGAAATTCCTGGTTTATGCTGCTGAATAATTCTTTGGCTCTTAAATTAAAACAAAGATGCAGATATGGAAATGAAAGAGAGAAAAAAACAATGTAGGAGATACAGAAACTCAGTCGTGACTTGAAACCACGAGCCAATTATTGCACTGTCATTTGGAAAACAGAATAGGACTGTTCTATACGACATTTATTTCGAGTGACAAGGAAAATTCACAATTGCTTTAATCACAAAGTTGTGAAAGTACTTGTGAATCACTCATAATGGTATTTCCTAAGTAATAAATTGTATCTGTTTAATGCTTATGAACTTTAAAAGACCCATAATTAAAATTCAGGAGGGAGAGTGCCAGTGAAATGTTTATTAGGGATATGGTAGAAATGAAAGATCTTTGCATTTTTCCAAGTAGAATGGTTAGTTTCACCTGTCATTGTAGGCACCTAGAAGAAGCATGCAACAGGACAAATCTAGGTAATGGTCCCTGCAGAAAAATCTCTTGGTGATTTGGTTTTAGACCGCAAAAGAAGGCTTCTACTATGAAATGCAGAAAGAAAGCAAGGACCTGATTCTCATATTATCTTCACCTAAGGAGGAAGTAGGGCATCCATGAATATAGATGTAATTGGACAGCGATTTTGCTTGAAATGATAAATATGGGAAGATAATGGTAAAAGCATTGGAGAAAAAATAATGCTTAAAACAGAAGATACATTTGTAATGTTTGTGCCCCAAAGTAAAAAAATATAGGGAAATTATTTGCCATTTATATATAAGCATTTATCTTTCAAAATATTTTATTTTAGTACCTCTTTGCGAGTAAATAATCTTATTGTGACAGAATGAGAAATATTCATCCACTGCTAAATCCAATAAAATAATATTTGATTTTCTCCCAGCCCTTTATAGGCAAACTTGTTGAAATTTAGTGCAGGCTTTGTATAAGGGAAGACTTTAGAACTTAGCTTATTTCATACATTAATTCATTTAGTAACATGTTCATTTGGCCTTTCATCTTCTAACCAGATTCTTTGGACCATTATATATGAAATATATAAAATTATTTTGATTTCTACATACATTATGTGCAAGCAATGGTGCAAAAATTCTGAAAGTCTGTATTTCATTATTTGTTGCCCCTAAATGTTACATGGGTATAAGGGGGGCTGTACTAAGTCAGAGCTCTGAGGTGGACTTAGAGCACACCACAAACACCAAGCACGCTCTCCATCATCACAGATGTGCCTATGGAAGCACAAGAAAGAAGTAACTTTAAAGTGAAATTGTAAAATGATACTTCAGTTCTAAGATCCTTTGGGTAAATAGATGAGAAATTAAAGGGTTTGCAGTCAGATTCCTCTGTTCTTCTTCTTAAAATGTTGGCCTCAGCTCAGTGGTTTTCAGAACCTTTCTGGGCTGTAACAAACTCCACATGAGTAGGTTGCATTTGGTTCTTGGAAGTCTTTTCACTCGTTCTCCAGAAGTTTACCAGTCTCAATCTTTGTTACAGATTTGCTGCTGCCCTCATCAGTCTCTGCACTCCAGCTACTTCACTCAGGCTGCTCTCAGGAAGGGCACAAATTCCCCTCAACCCAGAGACTACCACTTCATGCAGGGAGTATCTGTCAGCTCAGGCAGGTGAGCAGCTTTCCTTCCTGCACCCCTTTTCAGCACAACAGGACATGTAATAAAATAGATCAGACTGCAAGAAAGGAGATTAAAGAGTAGGACCATCCATCACCATGTCCTTCCTTAATACTGTCTCCCTAGTCAGACCTCTTTGAATTCCCTGCCATGGCTTCTTGTATTTATTTCTTTGCTTTGCTGGAAATAAGATTTTGAATTCTTGTGCACTCAGACTTCATTTTCTGGCGAGTCAGAACAACTCCTTACATAATGGAGACCAGTTTTCTTTCACTCCCTTGGCCGCTATCATAACAGAATATAAATTATAATGTTAATATGCCAGGGTGGAATACTTAAATATTCTTTCAATAGTGCTTCCTTCTCATTCCTGCTTTGTGTTTCTGAGAGGTGCTTGGTGATAGCTTGAAGCAGATTGTGTTGTGTATATGTTAAAGTGCAAACAGAGGGGTGATAAAAGAATTATTCTTGAAAAAGTGGCCACTGTGTTCATGGGTCAATGTGCAATATTCATTTGCTGCAATTTCAATTTCCAGTAAGGTCTCCAATATATCTCTTTTTCAGTGCCAATTGTATCTGTGTCATCATCTACTGTCAAACTAATAAGAATAATTTCATTAGTCTGGACATTCAGAAAAGCAAAACTTTTGTCTGAAATTAATAACTCCCACAGATTAATCAAAGGTAATTATATTACGAGAAGTTATGTCTTCTTGTATCCTGAGTCATAAAATGAAACTCTCATTAAAATTGTATTACATTCATTACCCATGTATACCCAGATTCCCAGAGATATACATTATATAAGAATCTCCATTTCAATATTGCTTGCAAACCTCATTTTGATTCAAGGCCAGGGTTTTAGCACAAGGGTGTTAGGTCTGAGGAAATCATGCAATTCCTCCACACACAACTTGGATTTTTCTGCTGTGAATAAAAGATGCTGCATCCAACTTAGCACAGGCCATTTATGGTCACTTTGCCCACTTGTAAGCTCCAACAAATTTGTGGCTGTAACTATCAATCTCTGTTTCAGGAGGATAATTTAGTTGCAGTTGCACCTCTCCTCTTTAGAGAAAAACCTAAAATCACTGAAGTTTTATTACATGTTGTTTTTTGTGCTATGAGGCAGCACAACAATTTGGGCAGAACCCAAGCTTAAAACTCTTGTGATGAGCACTCTCTTTAGCATTTGTTTTGAATGCCCTCCCATTCTGTCCTCTAACTTTTATCACTGCTTTCTTCTGAGCTTTGAGCAGCAGCTTGCTCCTTCCATGAATCTATGTAATGCCTCACACAAAGCAGCCTTGACCTTGGTTGGGACACTGCAGTGCTGTGAACAAGAAAAATATTAATTAACTGCTGTGTCCCAGCCAAAACATTTGTCCTTCAAAGGTGCATAAGGGTTATGTTCTTCCTATTGGTTGCAATAAGGACTGCCAACTATGTGCTTTTGTGGTGAAAAGCTCTACAGATATACAGTGTTAGCTTTTTTCAAGGCAAGATAACTACTAGGAAGGTTGCTCTGAGTAAGAGATAAGGTGGTGCAATTCTATTTTGAGGCCAATAATATATTAATTACTTGGACAGACAAAAAAAACCTCAAGGAAGGGTATTCCTTTTTAAACTTTACTCACCAAGTCACTTAATGATGTGCTTTTCTATCTTATCTCAAAAAATTCCATAGCTGCTTCTTTTTTTGATTTACTTATGCCCATGCAACTTCCCCCTGAAGTCCATTTCGTTATTCAAAATATCATGATAGAGGCTAAGGAAATTTTCTGAATGAGAAGAGTATGGAAATAACTCATAAAGATGAAACTGGGGTTTGATTCTTAAAATCACCCTGGTTTTTTCTTGAGAACTTCCATTTTCACACAGCACTGCTGTCTTTCTGGCATCACCTCCAGAACGAAGTAAATCAAAGAACAAATTTTTTGTTATCAAAATGAATCAAAATTTTGGTAAAAAAACTAATACCAGATTAAAAATAAGGCAAAAACCCAAAAGCCAAAGCAATGTTTTGGAAAACACCAGAACCACATATTAAGTGGGATCTATAGTGCTTTACAGAAAATGAAACTGTTGTTTGGATTTCCACTTGACCCTTTTTGACCAGATTTACTCCTTGGACCATAACTAAGCACACTCTCAATCCTTCATGAGGGGCAGATCTGGCTCTGGAGCTCTGGTTTTGGTGCATTAGATGAGACACTTTACCTGGGAGTCCTGGCCACAGGGGGTTTATCAGGGAAAAGGAGCTGCCAGAGATGCTCTTTACACACTAGATGAAGCATGGTAGAAAACACAGGTCTAGAGGTAAATCACAAATACAAGCTACTTAACCCAAAACCAAACAAGAACAAACCAACCTGTTGCTATGATACAGATAGGGAGGTTTTTATTTTCATATAATGAATTTTGGTGGAATATGGCTGGAGATGCAAGGAAACTTATAAAATGGAGCTAGGAGGAAATGGAAGATGAGACCATGTTGGGTGCCTGATCACATCATGGCCATCCCAGCAATAACACTTGTAATTCCAAGGTGAGGTAGCAGAAACACTGCTCCTGGGAAGGAGTTAAAGGTAATTGTGTGCTTCTAACTTGGACACCATGGGACCTGTTTCTCTGAAATTGTGTGAAGGTATATTGTCATGTTTTCAAGTTACCACCATGCCAGGATGCAGGGCCATATGCACAGATGAAAGGAGACAGGAAATAGAGTGCTTTTACCACAATAGCCATTCCTTTCTTGGCAGGTCACCTCATGGATTAACTCTTAGAGAAGAGAAATTTATGAATGACAGCTGCTTTTGTGCTCTAGCACTCAATATGGTCAATGGAATCCTCTTGTCATAGAAGTCTTTGAATGGAGTAGAAGAATTTCATTTCACTGCTTGGCACAGGACACTTGCAAAAACCTTCTTGACACAAGCACAGGGAAGAAAAGCCTTGTAAAAAACTCCTGAGCAGCAGCAGAGGCAGCACACCTGTGACTGACCTGTCAGCTGTAACACATCATGCAGGGAAACTTTACAGGATGCCTCTTGTGGCAACAGGCAAGAACTGTACAGAATACACAAAGCTGCAGCCTGCAAACACCTCGGGCTGCAAAGGCAGAGACTACCCCAGCAGCAGCAGGTGTGAGGACACGAGTCAGCCACGTGAACAAATGTGTATTTCTGGACTGGCCACCCCGGCAGAGTTATACAACAGAGCCCTCCTACAGGCAGAGTTTTGCTCTTCTCATCAGCATGAGACATGCCGGTGACGAGTCTGGTCACACTTCTCTCACTTACACCCTCCTTCTTTGTGGTGACCTTGACATGCTTTCTCTCAACTCCTCATGTGTTGGAACTCATCCCAAGCAAATTCTGCAGAATTTGGCAAAACTAGCTCATGCAAATTATGGCTCGATGTCAACTGGGCTTATTTTTATTCATAGGGAAGCTCAAGAAAGGTGTTGTCAAAGAAGGTGCGGACAGAAGGATCATTTCTCTAAATCTGAGAAACTAAAAGTGTGACAAAACTAGATAAAAATGGAGATGGAAAAACTGGTCACAAGTCAGTATTGCTGCCGGAAGACCTCTGTAAAACACTAGTTGACAACAGCAAAAAATCAAGGGATAATGAAATGGACATCTTCCTCCTTTTTAAATTCCAGTATATCAAGACCTTGGGGGAACTACCTGTTACACTTCTAATTTGTCCCCCAAAGCATTACAGTGTGTCAAGAAAGTCCTTTTCTTTAATTTGCATTAGCCAGTTGAGAACAGATTAATTCTATCTAGGAGAATAACTTCAGCTGTGTAACAGAAGACGAAATGCACCTGAGTTCAGCTCTGTTCTGAAAACTATGTCTGCTTTAATGGATATATATTGTCCAATTCTAATCTACTCTAAATTTATTTAATACTTGTATTTAACCAAAGCAGCAAAGTATCTCATAACTTCCTTTAAAGGAGAACAGCATTTCTACTAAGGTAGTCTTATTTTTTACCCCCCAAGACCCATAAATCAACTTTCAGAGTGCATGGCCCCTTATGTGAGCCAGTTCAATTTTCAACCAGAAAACCATTTTACACTAAAACAAATGATACTTATCTGGCATATCTTAGTCTGTGATCTTTCACTTCTTTTCCCTGGCTTATACCTAGAATACATTGCTGGAAACTGCTTTAACCTTTTTGTAAAGCTCATAAACCCCTGACTTTTTGTCTAATTTAGTTTGGCAGCACTTGTTCTTCTAAGGAAACATTTGCATGATAGTACCAAAGAAAAATTTGTAATTAAGCAAAGACTCTTCCAGCAATTTTATGTGCTAGATGGAATAATTTTCCAGTAATAAAAGCTTTATTTGCTATCTGTAGCTTGATTTAATCATGTTACTAAAAGGACGACTCAATCCAGACAGCCTTATGTTCCCTCTCAAGTATCTAGTCTGTAACACTATGAACTTTTCAGGCTTTGTAGCCTTAAAAATATATGCATGCTATTACATATGAATTAGTTATTGTCGATTCTTTTTAGCCTAATCATCAGTTTGGCATTTACTCTCCTTCCCTTTCATTGGTTGATGACCAAATAGAATTTTTTCTAAAACTCATTTCATTTCCAGAAATTTTTCGTTGTTGACAATTTCATGCTTCTGCCTAAATCAAAATAATTTTCTCTGATAGAGCATTATGATAATTATTAACAGTAGCAGTAATTGTCAATTGCAACAATAATTATTATTTTCTTGCTTAATTGCCAGGAAAGCAGAAATCTCCAGAATGAGCATTTTATCCAAATACAGCTTTGGCTTAGTGCAAGAATTCATTAAAGAATTAGGCTATTAAAAAACATGTTTGTCATCTGTTTTCTACACTGGATTAAAAATCATGGGTTAATATATTCCCATCTGAAATAATTTGCGCATTTTTATAAATCAAGTATGGTCCTTATTCTAATTTTATCACCTTTTAATTATGTTGAAATAGTTCAAATTCACAAAAGATGTGTTTGCCATTTTTCCTGATATTTTGAAAACCACTGACAGGTAATTGATGGGCTTAAGAGGAGCACAGTGCACACTACAGTAGCACATCATGTCCTCAGCCCATATTCTACTTTGTTGATCCTGATTCCTCACCACAAGTGGCTCCAGGAGTACATTAAGTGACCTGACCAGCTCCTGACATTCAGAGTCTGCCCTCTCCTGCTCTCCCCAGCAGTGAATGAGGAGCCTGTTTGAGAAGCCCTTGTTCATTCTTTCAGTGCACGTGTTTCTCTGTGCTTTTGTTAGTGATGGTGTGGATGTGGCAGCTCCAGAAAAAGCAGGAGCGAGGTTTGGGAGGGCTGTTTCTCAAGACCATTGTCCCTACACAGTCATTTAGACATGAAGCTAATCCCATGTAACTCCCTGAGTACTTCTGGGCTGTGTTTGGTGTTGTGACCAGTTGTGCTCGTCCTGTCTGGTGCAGTGAAATATGAGTTTGACCAAGAGCCCTCAGTGATGTGTCCTTCCTGACAAGCCAGGTGGCATCCTTGATGGCACTAGCCAGCAGCCTGTCAAGTGTCAATTACAGTGTGTCAGCATTGCAATATAGACTAAATCATCTGAAACAAGTGCTCAAAAAAATCAAATGTTATTTGGTTTGGTAAGATGTTAATGCAGAGAGAGGAGAGTAGCCTTGATATTGCTGGAGTGGAAAGGGTTAAACTGATAAAATTCTCATAGTATCAGTTGTCCTCAGTGGCAAAGATCATCTTGAGAATTTTGCCAGCTGTGGATGATTTGCTGCCCACACTTTTTATATTGATTGGCATTAATTTTATTTCTTATTGATCAGGGCCACCTGTTTCTATCTTATATCTGGCGTCTCTGGATATCATGCAAGTGTTAAGTGTCTGTTGTGTGAGATCTGAATTATCCTTAGTTCATTTATTTTCCATTTTAATTTTTAACAGCAACAGATATCCCTCTTCCATGCTGTATGACAGCAATGTTCTTGCTTGATTTTGTTATTTCTTTGCTGTTATGTTTTCTCTTTATTCCAATAATGAGGTTATTTAAAATATTTTAATTAAATTATGTCTTGAAAATTCATATAAATGGCGTATTTATGCTTGGTGACATTAATTAGACTGTAACAGACCAAAGAAATTATGAGGAAACAAATCTAGACAGAGGTTTTATTCTCCTGTTTCAGAGGCTAAAGTATTCTGATGAGGCTAAACTAAGGAGGATGAATTTGAAAACTTTGCAACAAGGGCGCCTTGACCAGGATCTTTCCATGACTCCTCCTAAATTACTGTAGTTCCATCAGGGTTGAATTCAAAACTTTACATGGAACAGAGTACAACTTGTGTCATGAGAAAGCGAGAGTTTGCAACAACCCTTCCTACAAGAAAAAATTCTGTGAAGGTCATGGTGATGATACAACTGTCTCTGCTACATAGCAGTCACTGCCCATTGCAAACACCCATGCAATTAAATAATTTTCCCCAGATGGTTCTCATGGATTTTGCAGTGCATGTGACCCATGCAGCAGAGTAAGAGGCAGACGGCCCAGCCCTCAGTCTCGCTTATCAGGGCTGATCAGCTGAATTCCTGCAGGGAGCTTCATCTGATCAGCTTCCGTGCCCAAGGACCCAAGTGAGAGCCCGAGATTTCACAGTGCAGGGTGAACCAGGCCGCTTCCAGAATGACACCATTTCCTCATTAACAAAATGACAGATTATATAGGATCTTTGCCGTACCAGCAGCAGGTAGTTACAGAAACAAAATGAGAACAACGTGACGTGGTACCCTTTTCATATGTACAGTTTTAATTAAGTTAGTGGCACAACTCATGTTACTAAAGAAGAGTAAGGAAAAGATTAATAGAAGCAATATCTAGATCACAGGCAATTATAATGGCTCCAGTCATCTAATTAAGAAATTCAGCTCTCAAAGTGGCTTTGTTTTTTATATGCCAGCCACATGGTTTTATAATTGAAACACCCACAATGCATAAAACTCTTGTGAAGAGCATGTGGATACACAGCTGTTTTGGAAATGACAATAAATAAATAGGTGTCTTAATTCTTTCTACCTGTAAATCTACAAAGAGGTCAGAGCTGCAGTAAGAATTTATGGAACAATGAGGAATATATTTGAAATTAATAAGAGTGAGAGTCCATTTTCTTATGCTTAGGAAAAAGTCACAGAAACTCAGCAGTCAATATATTCTTTCACTGTGCTGAGTAAACAGTAAAAAGAAAATGTAATTTGCTCACAGGCTATTTCATTGTAGAGAAAATTGTGGGAATGGCATCTTTTTATTAACTTATAAATATATGTGCATATATAGGACAATTTAAAGACTGGATTTCAAATACTGATGGATGTGGAAATGCCATATATATATTACAATGAAATGAATAAATTTTGAATGATGAAAAGTTAACTTACACATTTCCAACATCTGCATCCCAAATTTTAATATAAATACAGGATTAATGAGAAAGGGCATTAGGTAGTGGATGCTAAGGGTGTCAGGCTGGAAATGTTAAAGGTATCCTTTTTAAGGAGAGAAGTGTCTTTCACCCAGACCCAGGTTTATGCCCAGTATTGATGTTTCTGCAAAGTGATGGAGATTTCATATGTTTAGAAGTCCTGGTCTCCAGATATTGCTGGAAAGCACTGTTCTCTCAACCTAGCTCCATTTTATGGAGCTTTTGCTAATTCATGGGAAGTTTAGAAAAAGTTCCATGGTATCCTGCATCATTGGTATTCCTTGCCTCCTGAAACTCATGTTCACAACTTAAGCTTTTGATAAGCTAATAATGAACATTGAATTGTTTTCACAACATTTTTGCATGGGAGTTTCACTTTGGGACATAGGGAAAAGTATGCATGGGCTGAACTGGGAAAACGTGGGGCTCTCCTTGGGCAAAATAATGTCTAATAGTAGAGGAGTCAATGCTGGCTCATCTAGAGAAGTTAGTTCAACAGGTTCATCAGTACTGGTGAGTAGTTCCTTGCCAGTAGTGCCACAGCTGCCAAGCACCTTCTCCAGCTGTGACACTGCACAGAACACTTGTGCCTCGCTGGTGGCCTCCCTGCATGAAATCACAGAGCTACCAAATGCTGAATATCAGCCCCAAGTGTAAGACTGTGAAGAGGGCAGGAGGGACAAATCTCCTGATGTCAAATATTGCAGCACACGGCTTTCAGGGTGGCCAATCACAGGAACATTCAGCATCCAGGTGAGGCATATTAGGAGAACCACACATTTCTTGGGAAGACTCAGACACTTAATGGGAGAAGGAGAAGACATTGCTGTCCTCTTTCCTCATCCAATAACTGAAGAGCTGGGGAGGTCATTTAGCTAAAGTGAGATTTGACTCCACCTGAAGGGACTTGGAGACACATTCTCCATTGCACAAAGCAGTCAACTATACAGGACAATTAGATGGTGCAACACAAAACAGGGTGAATTTAGGACAGAGCTGGACAAGTTATCATAGCTCAGAACTTGGGGGAAAAATGGCCTTTTTATATTATTGTTTTGTGCCCTACCTACTGCTAAAATGTCTTAACTTTTTTTTTTTACTTGAGGGCATGATCTGAGTATAGTGAACCTAGACATCCCTTCCTTTTTCTACTTTCAAAACCACTGTCCCAGTTTCCATCCATCATAAATATAAATAACTTGGTTAGGAAAGGTGGCAAGGATTAGGAGAGGAGCTCTTCCCCACAAGCAATTTTCAATACCAGCTGCCACAGTGACATTGACACAGTGGGATCAAATATGATGAACCACAAGGTGCCACTTTAACTGTCACTTCAAATTCCTGGAGTCTTCATATATTTTGTCACGTTTATTTATAAGATAAATTTCCTGTTTCTATATTGGCACTGATTTTAAACTGTCTGAAACTAAGCATTTGCCTGTCAGAATGTCTCTCTCTCTTACTAAGTATGTATCATGGCGAATATCATATTCATAACCCAGAAAATTATTCTTTCCAGTCTATGGAACTAAACATCTATTGTAGTCTCATTTACTCTCCAGTCCAATCAACAGCCCCATCCTTTTGTCCCCTTTCAATCTAGCAAATATTTCTTCATGTTGCTGTGATCTAATTTTGAGATTTCCTTGAGTGATTTTCAAATCACCTGACCATCTGTTTCAAATTTAAGCATCCCCAGATGCAGTCAATCTAAATATGGGAGTTATGTTGTAAATTACATTCAGAGCCACTCTTTAAATTATCTGGAGTTCTTTCTGTTGATATTAACTGTTCCATGCATAGGGATATAATTGACTTTAAAACTTGTAAGTACTTCATTATGTAGAAGAAAAAACTCAGTGTTGAAATAATGTTGATGAAGGCAACAAACAAATCAATGCCTGAAGTAGACTCCCAAACAGAACATGTTCAGAGGGATCAATTAATAGTAGCTCACTTGGAATGGGTGAGATTGGTAACTGTGAAAATCCCGCTAGAGCTGTGTCCCAGGGTAGATGATAATAAATCATTTCCATCAGTTCAAAATAAGGAATAAAACTTAAGCTGGGGTTTGTGAGTAGGTTAGTTTCTGTTAGGCATGCTACATGTAAATTAGAATTGGTGCCAAGATCAGATGATCTTGTGTCTCTTCCAGAACTTCTTGTCTCAGAAATTGTAGATCTAGGACACTGAGATCCTCAATCATCAGAAGCCATTATTTTCTAATGAATATTGAGGTTTTTTTCTTGCAAAATGCATAAATTAATCTTGGATTTAAATTACCAAATTTCAACAGAACAAAAGTCATACCAGGAGTTTCTTCTGCCACAGAAGGGCAATGTGTGGATTGACTGGGCAACAGAAAGTAAGAGAAAGTAGGAGAAAGAAACAGAAGCTTTCACTGCAGAAGAAACTATTGCAAGAAAATTTGTTCTGCTGACTCAGTAGTCCTCTGTCAGGAAAATAAGGACACATGTCCACAGCTGTTAATATGGGGCCTTGCACAAAACCTGAAATTTACTTCCTATAGATAAAAGAGGACATCAGACCTGTGTAAGGCTGAATGTCCCTTGGCTACAGAGACTTATCTAATGAAATGGCTAACCAAAGCAAGGCAATTTCAAAATAATTTATATTTTTCCTTGAAGACTGAGTTCTGCTGCATAGAACTGTTTGTGTTGAATACAGATGAATAACAGCTGCACTTATGGATCTGTAGGGATTCAAGAAAAGTCAATTCAGCAGAGGAAGATGTGGTGAGTGCATTTACTCTGTAACCACAATTAAGAAAATACAGCTGGATGTAGTGCCAATCAAAACCAGAAATTACTTTCTCCAACAGTTTAGATGGTGGTTTTAAGAGGAACGAAATAACAGAATCATTGAATGGCTTAGGTTGGAAGGAGAGATGATCTTGTTCCAACACCTCTACCACAGGAAGGGACACCTTCCACTAGACCAGGTTGCTCAGAGCCCCATCCAACCTGGCCTTGATCACTTACAGGGATGAGACAACCACAACTGTTCTGGGGAACCTATTCCAGGGCCTCATCACTCTCACAGCAAAGAATTTCTTCCTAATAGCTTATCTAAACCTACTCTTCTCGTTTGAAGCATTCCCCCCTTGTCCTGTCACCACTCGTTTCAAAGTCCTTCTCCAGCTCTCACTTAACCCCTCTGCATACTGGAAGATGCTCTAAGGTCACTCTGGAGCCTTCTCTTCTCAAGGCCAAGCAACCCCAACTCTCTCAGCCTGTCTTCACAGAAGAGTTGTTCCAGCCCTCGGGTTATCTTTGTGATCTCCTCTGGATTCATCCCAACAGATCTCTGTCCTTCCTTTGTTATGGGCCCCTCAGCTGGATGCAGCACTCCAGGTGGAGTCTCCAAAGCACAGTAGAAGGAGAGAATCCCCCCTCTCACCTGCTGCCCACGGTGCTTTTAATGCAGCTCAGGATAGGTTTGGCTTTCTGGGCTGCAAAGGCACCTTGCTGGGACTTGTAGAGATTCTTATCCATCAGCACCCTCAAGTCTTTCCCCTCAGGGCAGTTCTCAATCCCTTCATCCCCCAGCCTGTATTTGTGTTTGGGATTGTCCCAACCCAGGTGCAGGACCTTGTAATTTCTAGTAAAGAAGGAACCTTTAGCCAGACAGCTGGATAGACAGAGACACAGATCAAGAAATTGTGATCCTTGGGCAAGGGAGTGAAAACTTTTAGATTAGTTTTATTTTTTATAAAATGTCCCTTAGCAAAAATTGTATTTTTTGATGTTTTTCATTTGTTAATAGTAATGTACCAGCCAGCAAGACATTCCAGGGTTTCATGGCTGGATGGAGATTTCAATACACTCTGCATGGGCTGAATGAAGCAGAACAGAAACTGGCAAAATAGAGTTATTATCTTTGTTATTTAATATTCATAATAGAGTGATAGACAATCTAACCAAGTTTATACTGCAGTAGACTTTCTGCTTAGACTTTTTCAGCAAATTTAAATTCTGCAGTCCTGATCTTACCATCTAAATACGGTGCTGAAAAGTCTGATTTAAAGAAAGTTTAAGGCAAGAAATGAAAACTAAATAAAGTACACAACATTCAGCCAGTCTGAGTTTCATTCTGAAGCTTTCCAGGGGTGAGGACACAGACAAATCATCACATGAATGAACATGATTTTGACATTGGTGGGAGGACACTGACAGTTTGAAACCAGTCTTTCAAAGATCTTAGAGAGGAGCAGAAGGAGACAAATATGCAGGAAATATTTTTGGGAATTCTCCAGTTCTCTAAAGCAAGAGAAGAGAGAAGGTGACACATTGTGGGAGTTGGTTTTGTGCCAGAGGAGAATGGTTCTGTTCTGTAGGACATCAAGTATCTGCTTTGGGTAACTGCTCTGGATGTACCTATGCCTGGAATGCCAAGCTAGTTTTAACAACTAAAACTGCTTTAAATATCCCATAAAGGGGACACTTCCATGCAAACTGTCATCCAAGGAGTATAATTTCAGGGTTGTTTAATATTTAGGAATTTAAAGGGAAACAGAGGCTTGTACATGTCATTGGACAGCAAGTCCAAGCCAACAAGCTGTTACTTTTTCTCTAATCCCATTGCTTGGACACCTCTTCCAAAATAATCAAATTCCCTAGAGCAAGGATTTTTCAGATATGTCTTCCTTTGACCCCTTCCTAATTACAGCTGCTTGACCATATCGATGTTTCCTGACAGATTTGGGTATAATTTTTACAAGTGGCATAGTCTCCATTCCAGCATATTTCTGAAGACACTTCTGTTCTGAAAACAGAGTTGAGTTACAGTTTAGAGGAGGAATGTTCTTCAGCACTAAAAACAGCAACTTCAAAGTAATGATTTGTTTATATTCAGTCCTTTCTTCATGAGATTCACTTGAGTTTGTTTAACTTTCATGTAGATTCAGTTTCAAAGAACAACGTTGGCTTCAAAATTAGAGAGAATTCAAAAGGGTGGCAGAGAGATAGAGAAGAGATCTGGGCTGAGGAAAAGAGTTTTGCCTTCCTGAATTTAACTCAGTAAATTGGACAACTTCTATTGTTTTTGTCATCTTCCAAATGAAATGGGAGCTGCTGAGTTTATATTTCAGTGAAGGACAAAACCACACAGCATTTATGCTTTAAAAGTATTTCTACTGTATTTTGAAGCATTTGTTGCTTTTTATTTTCCCACAGGAGAACGGATAAAACACTTGGTGCTGGCATTCCATGTGTGCATTCTCTGTTTTGAATGTCTGCCATTCCATTTCGATGATCCATAATATTTAAAGCATACATAAACTTTTCTTTCTAGATTAGACTCCTTTCTACACAGTACACTCAATTGTCTCATGTTTTTTTAACATTATGCAAGAGCTGTTCCATATGAGAAGTTGTTTTGGGAAATGCTTAAGGACGCACAGAGCTGTCAGTGACATTTTCTCATCTTAATTGTAATGTTTTCTAGACATTCCCCATGAGTTTAGACTTTTTTTTTTTTTCCATTTATGTTCTCTGCATAAAATTTGACAGCTAGGATAGACTGAGGTCAGAATACAGTTGCTAAGATTAATGCATCTGCTATCAATCTCAATTAGAAAGTGAATGGAACTATTATTAGATATTCTGGCCTGCTGCAGATTTTGTTAATTTGGTTCTTTCTTGTGAAATTTAGCCTGAGGTGTAAGGACATTGCTGGCTACTCTCCCAGGTAGGTGTGGTTTTGTTAACACTGTCTCTCATCCTTGGGCTGGAGTGTATCTCTGGCAAGGATGAAATTTTCCTCAGTAACAGTGTTTGAGGAGTTCCACCATTCCCTACTACCAATATGCGTTTATTTCCACCAGCATGTCTTGCATGCCAGTAAGGCCAAATGAGCTCTAGTCTCCAATATCCATTAAAGAGTTCTCCTTTTGACCACTATTTTTTTTATAGGCAGTTCTAAAAGCTTTACAGCTCTGACTCCTTGAAATTGAAATAGCAACAAAAATATTCTCAGAAATTAAACAAGAAATTAGGTTTTTTAAGACCTACTAGTATGCCCAGTTTTTATTTTATGATGAGAATGTTCTTTTTTTTAATTTCATCTATGAAATTGGCTTTGATAGTGTGTCAGCCTCTGATACTTGAAGTTATATTAAAATACTTTCATTCATTCAAAACCAGGAACTTTCAAATTAAAAAGTAAAACATGTCGGGATAAAAATAAAAGTTGATTTTCTTTGGAAAGTCACATTTATTATTAGTGTGAAAGGGAAAAATATGCCATTAGATGTTCTTAAATACATGTCTTCAGAAACACAGATATCAGATTGCTTATTCCTGTACGTATCAGTTTGTAGTTGCTCATATAAAAAACTAAGACCATGCATTAAAACCTTGCAGAAAGTAACACATCAAACTTAAATCATTCCTTAAAGGTGCAAGAGGGATTTCAGGAATGGGAAAAAGGGTGTGCATAGGGTCAAACGACTTACCCACAGGCACACAAGAACTCTCTGTCATGGCTCTCAACCAGGCCTGGTTCTGCATGTCAATTGTGTCCTTCCCTCATATTGCTTTGAGTCTGTATTTATACCAGCTACTACACACTCACATAAATGCAGTGTGAAGTCATATATATATATATATATATATATATATATATATATATATATATGAAATATATATATATTTGTTTCTCACATTGCAAATTCAGCGAAACACACATTTATTATTAATGTTGATAATGAGATAATAAGCTGTCACCAGGGATTGTGATGAGCAGCATCAAGGCAAGTCTATTGCTAGCATCCACAGTGGAATTTCTGCCAAGGAAATGTAATGAGGAAGACTGGGGGGGAAGAAGCAACAGCACCTGGTAGTGTGAGGGGTGTGTGGGCTGGAAACACTATCTTGGGAGATCAGCAGTTCTGCTTGTAGGGATGCAGTTTAGCCTGTCATGTAGGTTTTTCTGGTAGTTTTCCTTTTGAAATGAATATTATGCTCATTACAGGTGCCAAACTGACAGCCCTTAAGGTTGAAGTTCCTTCTTACAAAATCAAGTGTAGTAAGCAGAAGTAAGAGAAGCTTTTTCAGAAATGCTTGTCAATAAGTATTCACCTTGGCCAGGAAAATATGGAAAATAGCTAAAATTCATCTTTGATCTTTGTATTTTGCCTGGTAGCAAAGGGATTTTTAATGCTATTTGTGTTGTTTCCATTTTCATTTTGGAAATGAATTGGGATCAACATATTTGTCTTTGGTCCCTAACAAACCCTAAAAAGGGGTAATATTTGATTGCTTTTATCATACCTTGTTATTGATAAGTGACCCCAGCTTTAACACTGACCATGGACAACCATCATTAACTTGGTAGTAATTAAGTTTTGAAGGGTCTTAAATGACACTTTAGAAAACATCTACTGGAAAAAGCTGAAAAACTTATTATAGGCTCAGACATCAGTGGTTATATGACAATATGTGTAGCTTTATTTTCCAATCCCCCGATGCTCTTTTTTTACCTCACTTCTCAAAATATTGGCTTCCAGTCCTTAAATTGCATGAATACTCTCTGCTAAGATCCTGCTGGTTTACCTTTCTTTAGAGTAGCTGAATTGTCTGATTTTCAGGTATGGTTTGTTTGGTTCAATAATAAAAAACAAGACAGAAGAAAAACCTCCAGAAGGTACCCATTTATTTCCTCTGCTCTGTTGAAGTATCAGATCTGTCTAGTCTACTCCTGGTGGATATTTGTGGAAGATGACCTCAAACGTTTTCAAAGAACGGAGTGTCTGTGTGGCAAGAATGACCTTCCATAAACCCTGTACTATTTAGTATAGGCAGTGGACGGGATAAGATGGGCCATCTTCATGGTGTGAGTGCCAAAATAATTTCCTAACTTGCCTATGCAGGTTTATTTAATATAGTTCCTCCCATTTTAATGAGACTGGGATTGTCAGTACCCTAAGAAAATTAAACCCCAACCTTCAGTTATGTTTCATTGGGGTTAATCCTAATTTAAGTCTCTACTTGTCTTACAAAGATCCAAAGACGTAGCTTGTGATGACAGAGGCTGAGATTGGGTATGGGTCAGACTCAGCAAGGAAACAGAAAGGAGGATGGCGATGATCTTAATTCTCGAGTTAACAGCTGTAAAATGGGAGCAAGATATTGATTTTCATCAACTCTGCCTCATCCATCAAGTGTGTGCTGACCTATGAAGAAGCTTTGATGCACCCAACTCAGCACTGAAAGGAACTTCTGGACATAGTGAGGCTCAAACTCCTCTGTTTCTTTGGAACTGGAGGTCATTGGATGTACTGAAATCCAAGCAGCTGTGAAAGGCCAGATGAAATCTGACTCATGTGTCCTGTGAGTTACTGTCCCTTACCCTGTGCCAATGGCTTTTAACTTTTGCATCCACCTAGAGGAGAAATCCCAAAGGAAGAACAGCACACAGGCTCTCATCAACCAGAAATCTCTGAAGACAAAATCTCTTCCACTGCTTCAATAAATTGAAGCAACAACCACCGTTACCTGTTCTCATCTAGAAACCAACACTGGCAGAAAATGGAATTTCATTAAAAATCCACAGAACACAAATCTGGGGAACAGGAGCATTCCTGAAAGGGGGCCAGACCACAGTGCTGTCAAACACCAAAAATCAGAGGTGGCTGTCTCTGTACAAAATCTATTTCTTCATACATGTTTTACCCCAAAATGGATGAAGTCACTGACAGTCTCTTGACCAAAGAGAACCTGTGTGGAAGTAATGGATGGTGGAAGGGGAGGATCAGATCTGTGATGCTGTGTGGGCAATGTTAAGTATTCCTTCTGATTATGACATTGTAAATGTGATCCAATTAGAACTGATGATATGGGAACAGGTACTCAACAGCCACTCTTCCCATCAGTTCTTTAGGCACTTCTCTTTTGTCAGAGAAAATGCTCAATTTATGTTTTGAAATGTACACAGAGATTTCTCTGGAATAAATATAATGGACTTGTATGTTACATTTTTTAGTAAAACAAAAAGGGAAGCAAAATACAAAATTGTCAACCTCCAAAAGTCTGCCTAAACTCTCACGGTGATGTATTGCCCTGGGAAAGCCTGCCAGGCTGTTTAACACCTTTATTGCTTGATCCTGGGAGCTCAATTTATTATTTACTGATCCTTCTCCTGTCATTGGTCATGACCACATATCTGCTTATATTATTCCTAGCAGGTTTTCCAGCACATATTGGTTCAAAAATCAATCACTTCCTAGATCCATCATTTCTATCCTCCTTTTGGGCTACATGTCTCAAGTGCTAATCTGCCAGTGGCAGTCTAATGCTCTTTACAGCAGCACCTGTTTTTGCCACATGAGGAAAGAAAGACTTGCTTCTTGTTTCTTCAGCCAAAGCACTGCAATAAATAGATGGCATGGACAAATAAATACATTTATCTCTCCAACAGTACAGGAGTTCCCTGTTGTACATTTATTTATGTTCTGCAAATTTTCCCATGGTTTCACCATTCCTCTGGGAAGATGGTTCTTCAAAATATCAAATCATCAGTATTTGTTTGAATTACTGTCATTTTATACTACCTTGAGCTTACTTTCATCCTATTACTTATACTCTTAAGTGATATTCTAAATCATTCTCATCCTCTTGTTGCTTATTCCTTTCTGTATTGCATATCAAGATATGAATTTCCAGTTTTATTCATCATTCTTACTGTCCATTTATTACTTAAGGATTTTAACATATGGTTTTGAATAAATCATTTGATGGTATTTTTTTCACACTTAAATGCAAGGTATGGAGAATGATGTTTATGATAACACTGGCTTATTTTTCTGCTGTCTCTCTTTGCAAGCAACTGCACAATTTTTTGTTATCTTTCTTAGAATTTCCGAGTTGTTCTTCTCTCATGTAGTACTGATAGTTATCTTATTGATTTTGTGAATTTAAAGATCCTGTTTTGTTCTATTTTGATAAAATAATAGAATCATTATGATGAAAAAAAATCCCCTAAGATCATAAAATCTGAACATTAACTCAACACTTCAACCCAACAGAGCAACCCCATGTTCACCACTAAACCATGTCCCTCAGCACTACATTTACATGTCTTTTAAATACCTCCAGCAATGATGATTCCACCACCTCCCTAAGAAGCCTGTTCCAATGCTTGACAACCCTTTTGGTGAAGAAATTTTTCCTAATATTCAGATTTTTGGCCAATTTCTCTTGTCCTGTCACTTGTTACTTGGGAGAAGAGACTGACCCCCACCTGTCTACTACCTCTTTTCAGGAGTTTTAGAGGGTGATAAGGTCCTTCCTGAGCCTTCTTTTTTCCAGACTGAACACCCCCAGCTCCCCCAGCTGCTCCTCATCAGCCTTGTGCTCCAGACCCTTCCCCATCCCTGTTGCCCTTCCCTGGACATTCTCCAGCCCCTCAATGTCTTTATTGTTGTGAGTGGCACAGAACTGAACTCAGTACTTGAGGCATGGCCTCACCAGTATCAAATCCTACCCTTGTTTCCCATGTCTCTTAGGTAATTATGATCCATTTTCACATTTTCTTTGATGTTCACATTTTATTTGTTGCTTTGTCAGGCTACTACTGTGCGAAATTCTGCACACAAAAGACCTTTCCTTAAAGGAGATGCATTGTAGACTCATAACAAATGTGGTTGGTTGACCCTGGCTGGATACCAGATGCACAGCAAAGCTCCTCTGTCACTCCTCTCCCCAGCTGGACAGGTGAGAGAAAACATAAAGACTCAGGGGTGAGAAAAGGACAGGAGGAGATCACTCACCCAGCTAAGGACTGCACTTGGGGAAATTACCTTAATTTATTACCAAACAAATCAGAGCAGGATAACAAGAAATACAAATCCTAAACACTTTTCCTCTATCCCTCACTTCTTCCCAGGCTCAACTTCACTCTCAAACTCTCTACCTTCTCCCCATCAGAGGTACTGGGGGACTGGGAATGGAGGTGGCAGTCATTTCATTGCATGTTGCATTAGTTCCTTCTTCCTCCTTGGAAACAGGACTCCTCACACTCTTCTGCTCCAGTGTGGTGTCCCTCTCACAGGAGACGGTCCCCTGTAGCAGGTTGACCCTGTCTGGACACCAGGCACCCACCAAAGCCTCTCTATCACTCCTTTCCACAGCTGGACAGGGGAGAGAAAATAAAATAAAGGGATCATGGGTTGAGATAAGAACCAGGATAGATCACTCTCCAAATACCATCACTGGAAAAACATGCTCAACTTGGGGATATTATTGAATTTATTATTAACAAAATCAGAGCAAAACCACCTTCTCCCCACCCCTCACTTCTTCCCAGCCCTACCTCTTCCCCCAAAGTGCAGGGAGACAGGGAATGGGTCATCACACAATGTTCCTGCCCCTGCTCAGGGAGAGGAGTCATTCCCCTGCTGCATAGTGGGGTCCCTCCCATGGGAGACAGTACTCCAAGAAATATTCCAAAATGAGTCCATTTCATAGGCAACAGTCCTCCCCAAGCTTCTGCAAGGTGGGTCACTCTTCCACAGGGTCAGGCTAAGCTTAGGCCTGTTTAAGGACAGGCAGCTCCAGCCTGGGCTCTTCTCTCCACAGGGCCACAGGTCCCTGCCAGGACCTGCTCCAGCACAGGACTCCCATAGGATCACAGCCTGCTTCAGACCTCCCCCTGCTCCTCTCTGGGGTCCTTCATGGGCTACAGGTGGATCTCTGCACCCCCATGGACCCCCATGGGCTGCAGGGGCACAGCTGCCTCACCATGGGCTGCACCAGGGGCTGCAGGGAAATCTCTGCTGCAGTGCCTTGAGCATCTCCTGCCTCACCTTCCCCACCGACCTTGGTGTCTGCAGAGATGTCCCTCTCACACATTCTCACTCTGCTCTTCCCTGGCTGTAATTGCAATAACTTTTTTTTCCTCCTTAAGCATGTTATCACAGAGGCATCACTATCATTCCTGATGGGCTCACCCTTGGCCAGTGGCAGATCAATCTTGAAGACAGTTGACATTGAATATGTTGGACATGGGGGAAACTTCTAGCAGCTTCTCACAGAAGCCACCCTGCCCCTCCCATAAAACCTTGTCACACAAACCCAATACAACAAAATAAACAATTCAGAAGATAAATACTCAATGAGGGAAAGAAAAGTTATCAGTGAAGACAGTTGTGTGTGGGTCATATATCCTGCTATTTAGATGTATTCCTGATCTCACATCCTCATTTTTTAGAGTTTTCTGTTTAAAAATTCAAAGGTTGATCCATTAGACTGTTGCACTATTGGCTGTGCACTATTTTAGGTACTCCAAAGGAATACTCAGTTCTTAAGAGATATAAATTTTCATGTTGTCTCATTGAGGGCCCTCTGATGTGGTCAAAATCACAGCATGGGCAGTGACTCATAACATAGGATGTTACAAGGCCTTAACATAAAGAATGGGGCTCACAGAGAACTTCAGGGAAGAGTTAAAATATCATGGGCAAACAAGACATCCAAAAGAAGGGTGAAAGGGAAGAAGAAATCTTTGATTGTTTGAAACAACCTTCTGGAAACTTCTGTTTAAACTTAATTGAAACCTCTCTAACTTTTCTATAAACCCAGATTAGGAATACTGAAATGGAATAATAATCTTTTCTGTTCACTTTTACAGTGACTGAACTTTTTTTAAGGACTTGAAAAAAATAGTAGCTAATATTTTGAGGATATATGTATTTCTTTTTAAGGAATGCTTATGTTTGAACCTCTTAAACACAACATAAAGTCTGTTATATTTCTTTCAAAGTTACACTCTATGCCAGAGCAAATCTTTCAACAAAATAAAAGTTTTCCTTAACTGACCTCTGCTGGAGCTGTTTTGTTTCTGTCCTAAAAGAGATTCTGCCAAGGACGCTGAATGTTCCAGATTTGCTCCGTGACTCTTGCTTGTTCTGTGGCTCTCTGCTGGCCATACATTATTTACTGCAGCACAATATGTGCCTTGATGACCCTGAAAAATGGGCAGAGTCTACAAAGCAAAGCAGGATCTCTGCTCAGAGGACTTTACAATCTTCTGAAGTACTTCTGGAAGTTACGGAAAGCAGCAGAGTTCTCACCACTACCACTGTACTGAGTCCAGCAGCTCTCGGGGTAAGGGGTATTTTTCAGAACTGCTGTACTCCCAGAACAGTTTCTCTGGATGATTGATAGTATAGCATTAAACCGATCTTTAAAATTGTAAGAATTGTAAACAGGTAACTGGGGAAGTGGTGGAGGCGGTTAGAAAGGTGAGGCCTGGACCTGCAGGACAGCAAGGCCTTGGGAACAGAATGTTAGCTTTACTGTAGCCAGGACGATACTTTCATGCTATTGTCTTAACCAAATCAAGTATGACTTTGCCTGGGTAATAAATCAGGGGAGGGGAGCAATGAATGTGATTTTTGTGATTGGTAGTTAGGGGAGATGTTGATCCAAACAAATCATTAATATGTATAACATAAGAACATAAAAGCACGAGCCTCTGTATGTCTGGCGAACCCATGATTTGGGCCTTCTGCTGCCCCTGTGTTCCAAGCACTCTCCAATAAAGCACCAACATATGATTGCCTCCGTGGGATTATATGTTTCTGAATGCTAACATGATGAGCCACATTCTACAGGAAAACAGCTACTACAGTCTTTGCTACTTTGGGATCACACAACTGCTGAGGTTGGAAGTGGCCTCTGGAGATTGTCTAGCCCACACCCTGCTCAAATCAGGGTTAGCTAAAACAGGTTGTTCAAGGCTATGCCCAGTTGGGTTTTGAATATATCCAAGGGCTGAGACTCCACATCTCTGAGCATAACATTTCAGTTCTTAGTCTTCCTCACACTATTTTTTTTTTCTTTACTGTGTGTCAGCTTGTGGCTATTGGCTCTTGTCCTTTTAGTGAGTACAACTGAGAAGAGCCTGGCTCCCTCTTCATTACAACCTCCACAGTCCCCAGTCAGGTACTTGTACATCTGGATAAGATCCCCTCAGAGTCTTCTCTTCTCTGGTACCCTCTGAGCCATCCCTTATCTTATAACCTCTTCTTATATGTCAGATGTTCCAGTCCCTTAAATAGCTTTGTAACCCTTCACTGGACCTGCTTTAGGACATACAAAACTCTCTTGTCTTGGGAAGCTCAGCACTGGTCATAGCACTCTCGATTTGTAGCATCAGTACTGAGCACACTGGAAAGATCTTGCATCCCTCCCTCAAAACTGTGTCTAAAAAGGTGGAAAGCTTTATTGGGAACACAGTGAAGGCCACATCAAAGTTTTGAGCTGCCTGGAGGGCTATCCAACTTTTGTGTCTATGCTGCATTGCATCCTGTGTTGCTTTCTGAGCAAAAAAAGGCTCATCACTAAGCATGCCCTGTCTTTGTATGTTGTTTACTGCTGATCTGGATCAGTCTTGATGAAGACTGCATGTAATTGAAATTGGATGCCCAGAGACCCTTTGCCCCAGAGAGGTTTCTAAGCATTTTAAGTGCAGCACTGGGGCGTGCCCTGGTATGAAATGAAGTAAGGAAGGCTATGTGATATGCTTCTTTTGAAACAGCTCTTATGAAAAATTCAAGAGGAAATGCTTTTCTTTTGTTCACTGCCAGTTCATCTAGTTTGCAGCTACAGAAAGAGAGATTATTATTTTGGGGTACTTTAATGTGTGGGAGCTTTTAAGTGGATATAGATTTGTTTTGTTTGTTGTCAAGGTGCCAGAAGTTCTTGAAGCCTGGTAATGCTCTTTCCATGTTTTATTCAGGTTGTCATCAGTAATGAAATATAATTTAATTTTACTTTCCTATTATGTTTTTCGCATCTCACTATCAAAAAAGAAAGTGTGTAGAATAGCTTTTATCACTGCTTACAAATAAGGGAGCTTTACAAACAAATGTATGCAAAAAATTAATGTTTTTGTAGAAAGGCTTTAATTTATTATTTAGCTTTATTTCACCAGTGATAGTAAAAACGTGCTTTTTATGAACATCATAGTACACTTAATTCGCAAAGACAATTTACACATTAAAAATAAATTGCAAATCCCAGTAGGTTTCAGCATGTTGACACATTTTAGATTAAGGATGGTAATTTTGATGGTTGCTAACTTTTAAATAAGTAAGTTAGATGGCTAAAACTGATTAGTGAGGGCTGGTTTTCTTTAAAGAAAAAGGAGGAAAACCCACATTCCTTGAGACTAGACTGATAGTCTTTTTTCTTCAAGATGGCATCTCAACACCTTTTCCTTTCCTTTATTGCTAAAATTTTAAAGAGAAAAAAGAAAAAATAATCTCAAGGTGGCAGGCTGCAGTCTAGAGAGGACCTGCAGCTACATCTTCTGATAGATCCACAAGATGTGGGTGTTTGTTTCTGCCCTCGTTCTGGTGGGACCTGGTCAGTCTCTCTTTGCCTAGTCAGGAGTTGTTCCTATTCTTTAATGCAGCCTTTGTGTCAACTCAGTGTCCATCCATGAAGCCAGCTGGCTGGCAAAGGAGGAATTTCTGCAGTGGTTCCTTGTGGTCACAGCTGGTAAAATTACCAAACAGGATTTCCTTAAACAAATGGCTTGTCCTACTCACCAGGAGCATTGACTCCCTTCATCCCCTCATTGCTATCCTCAGTGTGGAAGGTCAGCAGCTCCTTTCTTCTCCCCACCCTATCACATGGACTCATTTTGTGCTCTGACTCCTTCTGCAGCATCATCTCCTGCAGCCCTGGCACCCATTTCCTAACAAAAATCTTCATCCTTCTCAATCACCCTCATTCATTTCCCCTAATCTTCCTCACCACCCTCCCATAACTCCTCTTCTGCTCCCAGAATTGAGCTTGCTTGAAACAGATCTTAAAGAGAAGCAGCCCTTTGGCTATCAGGTACATTTTCTGTCCTTTTTCAGATTTTTATTTAAATCCTATTTCTTTTGCATTTCTTCATTAGGTTGCTGTCAAACCTCTGTGCATTTTTGCCTCAGGATAATAGACTGCATATGCATAATACATAGTTTGGATGTCAATAGATTTTATTACAGTTTAGGATAGTGGTTCTGCTTAATTTCATGCTATCCACAAACTAGGTGGTAAATTGTTGTCTCTGACAGGAAGGTTATACTACAGGCTAAATTTTACCCTGTGTTACATTCAAGCATCTTTCTATCAGAGTTAGAATTTGGCCTATAACACATTTGGAATTGAAACAGAAAAATTCTGGTCCCCTTATCAGACCTGACATGCAATCCTGTTACAGTACAGATGCAACTCCCTGATATAAAGGAAGTGAAAAATCCCCAGTTCATGGTGAATTTTTGTGGTTAATAGTATCTGATAAAATACAAGTGAATGAACAGCACCTTGAGGGAAGGTTGGATGGGTGAGGGAGACAAGGCATCCAGGGAAGTGTTGTTACATTCCTAGCAGAAGGGGAAAAGCAAAGACAAATGTAGGTCACTGGAAAAAACAGAAGCAACAGTAAAATACTGCAAAAATTCCAGAAGAAGCAAGACAAAATGACTTTAACAGTGCTTAATCCTCATCACATCTCAGGACTTACTCAAAGCAGGTGTAAAAGCCAGAAATCAGCAGAGCTACATCAGTCTTTTCCCCCTCCTTCAGTAGGGCACGAGAAAAGCATTTGCAAATTCACCTCTTTATGTCTACAAGGTTTCAAACTTCTGAAACAAACCCTCCCTTTGGAATTTCCCCAAAAATTCTTTCCTGTCCACTGAAGAACTAACCCAAGCAAGACACTGGTCTGGCCTTGCTGTGCAAATGGAAAGTGTTCAAGAAACAACTGGATGTGGCACTTGATGCTATGGTTTAGCTGATGAGGTGTTTGTTAAAGGGTGAATTTGATGATCTTGGAGGTTTTTCCAACCTCAGTGATCCCATGGTTCTGTGATTCCATGAAATGCCCTGTACACCTCTACAGAAGGACGGCAAGTCGCTCACTTGACTTTCCACGTCTTGACTGTTGTTTTCTAGACCCCAGAGCTCAGCAGTAACAGGTTCTCCCATGCAAGGAGGGTGATAGCACAGCTTGTGTGTACCCTGGTTCAAGACCAGGCTCCAGTTTACCCCAGTCAGTCCAGCCCTTTCCCTTTCCCGTGTTTGTAATCTGGATACAAGGCAGCTGTGCTTTTGGCATGTGCAATAAATAAAACAAGGAGAGGGGAGCAGGAAAACATATACAAGCATTAGGACTGCACACAAAATTAGAATATTCTGAAAAAAAATTAAAATCTGGCTGGCCTCCTATGTCTCTCTCCCTCCCAGATTTCTTCTCTGCCTTCCCAGATTTAGTTTCTAATAATCTGTCCCCTCTGCCAGACACAAGATCACTAGGGCATTTTCAGGGTTGATTCATCCAGACATAAGAGATCCCACACACAAGGATGCATCTTTTCTGTACAGAACTGACTATATGGAAGCAGATAATTGGAAGCAATTAATCACACCAAAGGCAAACAAACTTAGACATAAATCATTAAGCTAACAAGAACATGATCTGCTTCTCTACCCCCTTCCATCTCCTCATCTGCCTCCACACAGCTTGGAAGAAAGACCTTGGCTTGCAGAGAAAATGTTGCCAGTGCATTTTATGGCTTATAATGATAACAGGAGGACTTGCTTTATTTTTTTCTCTTTGTATTTTTTCCCCTTGTGTGACTATGATGTGAGTATGTCTCTGTAGATCTTCCACACTGAGACCTCCAACCACATATAAAGAGAGCACACTCTATTCAACCATCATTAAGCATCTCTTTCAGCCTTGTACTATTTCACCAGTGTACTGTCCATTCAGCAAGTTTTCATGCTTGAAATATCCACCCTGACCCTTGAGATGTGTCAGCTAGTTTGTGTAACAAACTAGTTCTGATAACATGCTTTTATGACCACTGTCTGCAGCATCTCAGCTCTCATTCACATTCATCGTGCTATACACGAGCCTTGCATCTCTGACCTTATTCCCCATGACCCAGTAGTAATACTTTAGATTTAATGGTCTTATTGTTGAGCTGCCCTTGGAGGGATCCTTATGATTTTCCTACCAAAGTCTCCTTGAGAAAGGTGTCTTATCAGAGCATTTGCACTTCAAAGTGCTCCAGGAGGGCCCGAATCAGCAGCCATCTCACCAAACACAGCTTCTAGCTGGAAGAGAAGCTGGACTGTGTCCTTCACGAAGGGCAGGTGTTTTAGGAAATGAGAATGAACTACAACAGGACAGGTAACAGATCCTGATTTCTGCTTTGCTACTCAGTATTATTTTAGCAGGTATGTCCAGAAAAGCCCCTAAACTGGCTGCTGGAGGAAACACCCTCCAGTTACCTGGTTGCCAGGTGATGTGAATGCTTGAAATGGAAAAGTTACACAGCTGATTATATTCTTAACATTTGTAATGTGAAATAATGACAATTTTGATACAGACAATACCAAGAAAAGACTAACTGGAGAAACTAACCATCTGGCCAAAACAGAAGTTTTGGAATTTGATTAATGTAGACTTGAAGAAGCAGAGGCACAAGTGTGAACACAAGTACCTGTATGACAAGAGTACCTTAAGTGTGCAAATGAAATATCCAACTGCAACCTCTCTGTTACAAAAGAATATTCAGCCAAAGAGGAGTCAAGAACTAATCATGCAAATTTTGTCTATGCAGATGGCTGTCTAGGCTACTGGATGTTTCAATCCCTTGGATTTAGTCAGAAACATGCAGTTCTGTCCCACAGGGTGAAATCTCTGAATAAAAGGAAACTTGAATTGTTGTTGTTTATGTTTAACTAGAGAAGAAGTTCTAAACTTCCTTTTCATATAGATTTATAAGAAAGCTATGTGAACCAATTGATGGCAGTCTACTCCCATACTCAGGAAACTTATCTAAAATATAGCTAATGTGCCCGTGATAAGAGCCAAATCCACCCCTATTTAAAATCCTTTTGGGGAGACCACTTTCACCCACCTTTATACATTGCTACGTATGTACACCTCTGTCTGAACTAGCTTCAAGCACAATCAATGAGGAGAAATAAGTACATGGGGGATCTGAATCATCTGGTCTATTTTAGCTCTCTACTTTAGGAGATGAATCACCTCTACCCTGCTCTGGCTACACAGGAAATCTGATTGCTTGTTCAGATGCAGATGATTACCTGTAGATGTTTCTGTTGGAAAAGTTGTGCATTACCTTTCAGAAGTCTTTGATACATTGATTGGTCGTATGAAGAACTGAACCTATGTTCAGTTTTTGAGAGTGAAGAGGATTAACTGAATCATGACAATAGGTGGCTGCAATGGTTGGTGAAAGAAAGATTAGTCCATCCTCAGCTCCCTTGTAGAGCCTAAAATGTGAGGAAGGAGTCTCTCCATGACAATAAGAATTAAGGTCACATACCGTGTCACCTGCCATTCATGAGTGGGAAGGCAAACACAGGGTGAATGAGGCGATGCCATGCATGGTATTCTGCATTTTCTCTTCTCCCTATGCCAAAACTGCTGCTGCTTATTGTGCAGCAGAGACTCAGGGCTGTTGAATTAGCAGAATGAAGCAGTCAACGTGTTCCTCAGGGTATCCTACAGGTCTCTGTAATGTCACCAGTGTAATTCCAGTCTGTGGTGGGGAAATGAAAGGGCTTACAGAAGAGGACGTTTTTGTGGATAAGATCAATATCATTTAGAGTAAACACGCTGCTTGGTATATCCTGGCAACAACAAAAACAAAAAAAACCACCAACCACTGGCCCCCTCCCCCCAAAAAAACAAACTTAACACCAAAAATCAAAAACCAAAATATTAAATACTACAACTATTCTGAAAACAAAATTTGAAGTAAAAGGTGAATCACGGAGAAAGAACTTAACTATGTGTGCAAGACTTTTTCAGTATTTAAACAATCCTGAACATCAAGAAGGGTCAACTCGCCACGATCTGAAGGGGAAAAGAGGGAAAATAACTAATATTTAAAATACTGTACATGAGCAAGAAAGTCTGTTGTAAAAACAAAAATCAAACCGAAAGCAATAGTGGTGATCTGTAAGGAGAGGACTGGTAATTCCAAAAGATTCCCAAATGCCTACCAGATAAATACAGCACCATGGCAATTTAGTCACTGTCTGAGGTGTATCCCACAAATATATTAGGTGCTCCATGGAAGACTAAGAGGAGTGATAATTTGACCAAAGACAGGTGAGAAAAACTGCTATTCCTGGAGAATAGGCCTGATCCTTCTATATGATCGACTAAACAAAAATTGATAAATTTCATGGACATGAACTTACCTACTTTAAAGTGTGAAAAGAGCAATCCAGGACACAGACACGTGATGCCTTGGTCTGAGGCATTCCAAAATGTACACATCTGCCAGCCTCCAGGAAGATGCAAGGTAAGAGAAATTTAGGATAACATATATTACTTCACCTCTGCCGCTTTATCAATAACCTAGGCCTACTTTTCTGCTAATCAGTTATCTGGCTTTTGTTTTCAGGAAAGTGATTCTCTCAAGCAGCAACAAAAATGGAGTGATTAGACTTTTAAGAATGGTTAGTATCCAAATCTAGGTCTCTTTTTCTTCTCTTTGCATTGATTTACAAAGAAAAAAGAGCAGACATTTCTTGTGGTTGCTATTATGATCCATAACTGTCTGAGGGGTTTTGCATGGAATTAAATCTCTTAGTTAGAGAAGCAAGAAGTCACCTTCAGTAAAATAAATATTGTAACAAAATTTTGCAAAGTTGACAAGAGTGTTGGCTCCTGCCCCTGCCCCCCATGTTATCTGTCTCTGAAGACACAGCACAAAGGAAATACAGTCAAAAAGATCAATGACCTTTGAAGAAGAAAGTCTCTGAGAACAAAGTTGTGTTGTTTTCCTGTCAGTAAATTTAGCATTCCTTTCGTGAAACACAATTTAGTCAAACTATTAAATGCAACCATAGATCTTATTAATGAAAACTTGCTAATTTAGTTTTTCTCCAATTATAGTCTAAGGTTTGGTGTAGAAGAAAACCAAAAAAAAAAAAACCAACACTAAAACCAGCTTCTGATTTCTCCAGCCTTTCCATGGTCTGTAGTAGAAAAACAAAATGAAAAAGTTTTCTTCAGGCAAGAGAACAAGAAAACAATTATCTCCTTCTTCCCTTTTTAAATTCCCTTTTCCCTGTCTACCTCGCTATCTCCCTTAACAGAGGGATTATTATCAGAAATAATAAAATCTATTCCCTAAGGATAAAGGATGAGTAAACCTTTTGGAAGGTGAGATTTTCTGAACCATTCATTTGAAAAGTCATTTAGTATTCATAACCCTTTCATTCTAATTTAAATCTTGAGCCAGTTTTCTCTCGGACCAGTTTTATACCTGAACAACTCCTCTGGGAAGGCTTCTCCCTTGCATTGCATTTTGCACAGTGAATTATACCTGAAAGAAATGAGTGCTAGATGCTGCAGCCCTGCTCTGGGACAATTCTTCATGCACCTTTCAGGGTAGAGGATGATTACCTGCAAGACATAAAGCAGCAGAGATCCTTGGCCCTTTGCCATTTATGGGGTTACTTCAGACTTTCAGTAGCAGCAAAACCAAGGTACTTTGTAGGGATGATTCAGATGTACAATGAAAGAATCTCCTGTGAAAGAGGAAAGTGCATATGAGCTCTACTCCTTTGTCCTCTCCTCTCACCCTCAAGGCAGCCACACACAGCCAGGAGCAGCCTTGCAGCTGAATATCTGGGGCAGTTCTGTGTTCTACCCAAGCCAAGTATCTCCTGCTTTGTGAAGGAAAAGCCTTTCAGCAGGACATGGTGGTTGGTCATAGGGTCACACTACAGTGGCTGACTGGGTTCTCTAACTATCCTTCAGAGAACATTTTAATTTTTATCTTGTAAGGAATGAAGCCTCAAGTCAAAAGGACTTCTTACAGCCCATGTAAACATGGGAAGGCTGCCAGGTCTGTCAGCAAAAATACCCCAGATTACTGTTTCCTTGTGTTGAGAGAAAGCTACTGAGAAAAGGACATAATTGCCTCTGAATTCTGAAAAAAACAATAAAAAAGGAAGCTAAGTGCCCACTGAGTATATATTTTTCTGGGGAACTATTTCTGGATACAGAGCTCTGAAATCAGAGTGGGAATATTCTAAGACTGTTGCATGTATCATCCACCCAGGAGTCAGGAATTCATCATGGCCTGTGAGACTGCAGGTTTTGGAAACAACCAGTTCACCATGTGCATGCTCAGAGGCCTATTAGTCTGGTCACTGGTGGCTTGATGTGCAACATAACATCAGTTCCTCAGCCACTGGAGGCTTGAAAATTTAATGTGTTAATCTTCACAAACCCTTTGGATCATAGATAAGAATCATATCCATCACCATGGGAAGGAGCCTGAAGCAATGAGTCTGCGGGTAGCACAGGAAAACTACAATAAAGTGGCCTAAGAAAATGTCAGCTTTGTGCCTCAATGTTGTTTGAGAGTTTCTAACCACCACAAGACAGGCAAGCTGTAACCTGGCCTGTTGGTTGACAGGTTTTCCTCCCTGTTTGATCAATTGCTCCCAAATTCTTCCCCTTCCCTAACAAAGACCTGATCACATCTTCCTCCATCTCCTTGGTGCCTTTAGCACTAAATGGTGAAAATCAACAATGGATTCATGCTTGAAATGTCTTCAACCTTTGTGGAATTTCTCATTCAGTCCAGTGGACTGGGGCTTTTCTGGCCCAAATCTAGATGCAAAATGTCCAAAATGTAATATTTCCCAAGCAGCTGCAGAACCCCTGGAGCAGTGTCTAATTTTAAAGTAGTCAAGACAGTTTACTTCGATTCTATTCATCATGTAAGCACAATGGGGAATGTTTCAGGACCAGATTCCAAGTATTTAGTAAAGGAAAAATATTCCAGACTCAACAGGAAATGTACTTGCCTGGCACCTTCTAGGATATTCATTCCTGACAACATGTGAGATAGATGAGAACCTAAATCTTAGAAATTTTTTCCGTTGAAATTTCAGCTGCTTGGGCATACTTATTCACATATTCCTCATCTGGACTGCACGTAACCCAATTAAAAACATAGCATGGAAGAAATTTTGACTTTGTCTTCATTCTCATATTGACAATGTAATAGCTCATTACATTAAAAAGCACCATCCACACGTTTTACACAGCATAACATTAGAAATTGTGTTTACGAGCACTTTGCTTCAGTGTGAATATAGCCCAAGTGAAGTGTGTGCTTCTTGCCTCCTGCACAGTCCTTAACCCTCCTATAGCCTTGTGCTGAGGCAGGGGCACAGAAAATCTAAACCCCACAATCAACAAGCAAAACAATTACAGGAGGTTCTTTAATAAACAGCCAAGGCATTTGTCAAACCTGGTGTCTGCAATTGCCTAAGACAAGCAAATGGAAGTGGAAATACATCTCAAAAAGGAGAATTATCACAGTGAAAACTACCAGAAGACGAAGCACCACTTCTAAGAAGCATTTTGACAGTTCTGCTAGAGAGGAACTGCAGGAGAAAAGTGTACGGTTGCCATTTTGGCCAGAAGTTGCTGATAAGATTGAACACCCTTGTTCTTTGGAGGGCTGTTCATACAGCAGGAATGCCCCAATCAGCTGAGATGCTGTGTTAAGCTGGTCAGTTGGCAGCCTCACAGATGAGGCTGACTGGAAAGCAAGAACAAAATTTATCAGCTTTTGACATTTCTCTTTCTTGTTATAGAGAAGGCTTCCCAGACTTTATTGGTAAAAATATACACCAAGAGAATTACCATAGCTGGTGCCCAGACCTGGAGGGGACTAACAGGGTTAAATGGCCCTGACAGGTGGTTTTAAGAATCCACAGGAAAAATAATGGTTTAAGTGCCTTCTCTGAATGACTTGGATTTGATATCCCAGATGCAATCTCATCTCCAAGCTTTGTTGTCTGGGAGCTGAGCAGGCAGTGCCCTGGTTTGAGTTGTCTCACATTATATAAAAGTGAAATATTAAAGCAGGACCACAAAGGGGATAATTATGTTTCATGGAGAACATCTTCTTCCAGATAGATGTCCCTGAAACAAATTCTTGCCTGGTCTAAGGGATTTTTGTACTGTCTTTCTTTGTTGTCCTGAGTCATTCTCTAACTTTGATCATAAATTGCATCCTGTACCTGTTCATGCCTCCTGATGGTTGCAGGGAGTGAAGGTTCAATTTCCATAAACAGATGATTGAATTAGATGATGACAAACACAAGGAGTATTTATTGAGTTAGAAAATCCTTTATTACATAAAACAATGTTCCAACCATTATCTCTAATCTCATTATGACTTATTATAACCTTGTAACAACAAAAATAGTATCCCACCTAACGTGTACACCATGACAACCTGTGCAGTTCCAGCACAAGCCCTGCTGGCACATTTGCACACCAGCTGCCCTGTGATCACAGAACCACCACTGTTCCTCAGCCTCCTGGTGTGGCAACACCAAGGAAGTCATGTTCCCAGAAACAAGGGAGGTTATCTGGGATGATGCCCTTCCCTTCCCTTCCCTTCCCTTCCCTTCCCTTCCCTTC
>VZDJ01000346.1:23516727-23594386 GCA_008694505.1 Cyanoderma ruficeps
CAGTCAAGTTTCTTGATAGGTCTCCTTGGTGTTTTGGTCCATTTTTTTTTTTTTGTCCAGAAAAACTGATCTACCGTCATTCATGTTTATGTCAGTGATTTCCTGCCTAGGTGTCACATAGAACACCAGGCAAGTATTTGCATGTTCATATTGCCGCAATGTTATCTATGTTTTTAATCAGTCTAAAGCAAGGTATTTAAATTTTTCTGTTAGTTTCAACCAAGCTCTATTAAGCTTCAAGTAGTTTCTCTTTCATATATCAGCCAACTTTCAGTTACAGTTTACATTTTACTCCATCTTTGGCAGATTTCAAGCAATAGGGGAAGGTCTTGCATACTCCTTCAAGCTGATGAACTAAGATATTTCTGACCAAAATTAAAAAGAAAGAAAAAAAAAGAAATGGAAGAGAAAGTAGTTGAAAATTTCCCAGTAAACTATTCTGTGGCATTTCTATCACAACTGGAATATAAGGCTCCTCATAATTTCTTGCATAAGTGCACTCAGAACCAAATCAATCCCAGATGGTTTCAGGACCAAGACAGGTAGTGCACTACCTAGGACTCATAGAAAGTTTTCCACTTTATTACACCGTGATCACTGTCATTAGATGCAGCATGGACAAAGCCAAGTAAGGCTTAGCAGCATAACCTTCCCAGCTCTACCATCAACCAGCAGAGCTTGAAGGCTCAGTCTTTAACTACCATTGTCCAGATACCCTCCAGCTTCCACCTGAGGACAGTCTGAATGAATCAAAGATTAATGTAAAAGCCAGATGAGCAATGAACTAAAATCAGTGCAACCAGGGCCAAGAATCTTGGGTGGTTGCAGTCACCTGGGCTTCCCTGACAGAAGCCAAAGCTTTGTGAGGCCGGAGTTAACATCCTATTTAAATCTCTCAGCAGGAACAGGGACAGAATTGATGATCAACCTAGTTGGCTCAGAATGAGTAATGACTCTACCATTTGTCTTGCTCACTGTATTTCTGCTCCCCTGTCCTCTCTTTATCCACATTTCTTAATCCTATTAAGCTTCTCACATACCTGCTGTTGCATCATTTGAGCCAAATATTTCTGATAGTTTCGCCTCATGTCTTGCCTGACCAATCCTTGGATATGAAACTTTCATAAACATATGAAGCAGAAGCATGGATTCAGTGTGGATGTATGTTTCCTCCTTTAGCAGAAGTGGACTATCTGGGGGTGTAACAGATGTATTTTAAATGTTTGTGGTACTGTTAAGTGCAGCTGTTTCCCAGAAAGATTAACCAGATGTCTCCTTAAAAAATGCCATGGTACTTAGGTACTCCCCAGAAAGTTTTTGATAATTTAATGGTAATTTTTTATAACATCTAGATATTTTCAATGGTATTCATCAAATAAAAGATATAAATGTTCATCTGATTTAATACATTTGTAACCAAAACGATCAATTTCTTACTAGCATACATACTTTCTTTATAGTTAGATACTTCAAAAGGTGAGCAGTCGGCTCCACGGATCAAACATGAGGATGAAGCTCAGCCTTTTTGCTTATCTATTTTTCTTACTTCAGTCAGGCACAGCATAAGAGCTTCTGATCATTGCCCTGCTCTCCTCTTCCAGTTCAGGATGCTGATGTGACAGACAGACGTTGGGACTGTTCAGTTTGGATGAAAAAGTTGAAAGCAAAGAGTCAGCCAAGAGCTGTTAGTCCAATGGATTTACTTCTAACTGAGATGTGAAGAACCATCTGCTTTTGGAGCAGAGATTTACGTGCCATCTCCAGCTGTTCCCCAACATCTGAGCTCTTCCCTGGCACTACATGGTGCTGCTCTCGCCTTTGTAAGCAGGTCAGTCCTTAGAATCCATTTACACTGAGACGAAGTTTCAGCTGGCCAAAGCACAGAATAATGGCAGCTTTGAAAATTAAGACAGCTGTGTATAAGGCATAAAGAAATAATTACATATGCAAGAGGTATAAAGAAAAAAATATAAGAAATTGATTTAGAGACAATTAAAAAAAATCAGGAGCTGTATCCACAACATATTCTCTGACTTCTTCACAGTAGCTAGATTATATATTTCCTCTCTAAAAGTCTTTGGAAACTTCCTGGTATTAGATCTACTTTTCCACAATGAAATCAGATGAAATCACCTTACAAAAAAATACAGATCGGTTAATTCCTGAGAAGGTCGTAAAATGCCAAAAGGTTTTGTGCAATAAGAAGCATGGATTTTCATGTTCTTTCTCTAGTTTCCTAGGTGAATTTAATTTTCCTTTTTCCTGTGGAGCTGGATTGTGATGTCCTTTAGGTCTAATAGGAGGATTTTGATAGAAGTATCTTTGTCAGATTCCTTTGTCCAAACCATTTGCTTTGTTAGTCAGCTGGGTTTTCTTTTCTTTTTTTCCCTCCCCTTTTTTAATTAATATGAAGCCTGCTGCAACAAGAAAAGAAAACTGGTCTATTTTGCCTTCCCAACTGACACAGATCCAACGGAATTATTCCCTCACAAATCCTCATCCCGTACCATGTTTTATTCACAATTTTACCAGTTCTCATTCCTTAATAGGTCCAACTCCATGTGTTTCTATTTGATCATAATGTGATGAAAACCAGAAAAAATCCTGCTTCCTCATCATCATTCTTCATCAGCTACTACATCCCATACCACAATTCTCCTACCACCATTTTTTCTGTCCTTTTAATTTTTTCTTTGTCTCATTTAATGTGTTGATTTGGACCTGCTGATGGGTAATGGTGGGGTTGCTATGCCACCGAGTGTCTTGTAACCATGGCTGATTAAATGAGCATCTCCCAGCTTGCTCCTGCATGGCCTTTCTGTAAATGGAAATTAAATTATTCTTTAATTGTGACCAGTATTTCATGCTACAAAGCACCAGACACCCTTTCTGTCTCTTTGCAATAATCCAAATTACATGCCGCTGTTGAGGTACCAGGGTCCTGAGCGTACTGTGACAGATTTTTGGTTTAGGTATTTCCAGTTTGGAGTGAAGAGTCCTGCTTGCTAATGTTAAGTACATGCCATGAACAGTGTATGAAACAACACAAACATGCGCAGGTGAGGAAATAATGCTTTAATATGACTGATCATTAAGCATTTTAAAAAAACACTGAAAATGGCTCATGGTACAGGACACAAAATTAAAACCTGCAGCAGTGAAGCTTCTCAGAGCTTTGCCCACTCCCCTACTCCTCCATTCTTCCATGAAAACACTGCCATTCGAAATGCTTCCACATAGGCAATTTCTCTTGACTCTAGGGGTTGTACTTCATGGTGTGAGGAGCAGCCAAAGAACTAGACTCAGAGTGTCAAAATTTGAATCTACCCTCTTTTAGTTTAAAACCATTACCCCCTGTCCTACTGCTACAAGTCCCAAGTACTGCTAAAGCAATCCTTGGGAAGGTGATGGAGAAAATCCTCCTGGTAATTTTATCCAAACATATGAAGCACATTGTGATTGTGAGTAGTCAGCATGGATTTTTGAAGGGGAAGTCATGTATAATCCAGCTAATAACTTTCTATAATGAGATGGCTGGTTCAGTGGATGGGGGAGAGAAGTGGATGTTGTTCACCTTTACTTTAGCAAAGGTTTCAATGTTGTCTTTTGTAATGTCCTCATAGACAAACTGATCAAGTAAGGAGTAGATAAATAGACAGGGAGGTGAACTGAAAACTGACTGAACTGCTTTGTGCAAAGTGCTATGGCGAGTGTCACAAAAGCAAGCTGGAGGCCAGTCACTACTGAAGTAGCCTGAGGGTTTGATACAGAGGCCAGTAGAGCTCAATATCTTTATTAATTACCTGGATGATGGGACAGAATGCACCCTTTGCAAGTTTGGTGATGGCACAAATCTGGGAAGAGAGACTTACAGTCCAGAGGATTGCATTGCCTTCAGATGGATCCCGTGAGGCTGAAGATACAGCCAGGAACCTCATCAAGTACAACAAAGGGAAATGCGAAGTGCTTCAAGTCCAAGCAAGGCAAGGAAGGTGATCCTTCAGCCCATCAGGAATGCTGTGTCCAGTGCTAGGCTGCCCAGTAGAGGAGACATACAGAAACACTGGAGCAGGTCCAGAGAATGTCCATCAAGATGGTTACTGGAGCATATGAAATACAAGGAGAGGCTGGGAAAGAAGGCTCGGGGGGGGGAAATTATCTGTACAAATATATGCAAGCCAGATCCTTTTCAGTAGTGCCCAGTGAGGAGGCAAGAGGCAATGCGCATAAACTGAAAGTAAATGCAGGAAGTACCATTTAATATACGAAAACAAACAATTTTCATTTGTGAGGGTGATCACACACTGGAACAGGTTTCCCAGAGTGGTTATGGAGTCTGCACCCTTGGAGACACTTGAAACACATCTGGACATAGGCCCAAGCAAGCCTGTGTGTGCTGACCCTGGTTTGAGCAAGGTGAAGTTGAGCTACATGATGTTTACGGGTCCCTTTCAATCAGGCGATTCTGTGGAAATTCCCTCTCTTACCCCACACTACAAAACATTTTTTTCCAGAGTGTGAAGGAGTTATGACTTCCTAAAAAACCTCTCAAAGCTGTTGTCTCTATAAGAAAATAAAGTTCCAGTCTAAGTACCTTCAGGCAGTCCTAGCCTACTGACAGAAGCGAGTATGCAGGTGCCTGCTGTTTCCTGGGCAAAGGGTCTGCTACCTTAGGGATAAAAAAGGAAAAAAAACACACTAATACCTCTTAGTGGAGAAGGCCTTTAGGCTGTTGTTTGCTGGCCTGTGAGGCAGTTAAACTTTGTTGATTTCTTAAGGCTGGCACTGGAATGGTTGTGTCTTTAAATGTCCTATGCTGCCATGAAGGCAAAAGATTGTCTGCTTGCTTGTCTTCTGGCCTTTTTTTTAAAAAAAGCCATGTAGTAGGTTTCAGACAAGAGTGTCAACAAAGAGAACATAGCATGAGATCTTCTCCAAGATCCCTGGAGGTGTTCCTGCTCTTTTCTGAGGTTCCTCTCTTATGGTCTGTGTGAACACTTTTAAGTTGTTACCCTGATACAGATATCTGCCAGTCCTCTGCACTCAGTTCCTGAACATTTTGACTTTTTTCACTTAAATTAGAAAGAATGGGAGTGTCCCTCTTGGGGGGAAAAAGCTAAAAGCTCTGAGAATCCACTTTTCCATCTTTATTAAGTTGCAGCGAAAGCTTTTAAACGTAAGTTCTGGAAAACTTTTTCTTTTTTTTTTTTTTTTTGGTCAGTTGCTTCACACCTGAAAGGGTTTCTCTGTTAAAGAAGGGGTTTCTCTGTTAAAGAGGAGGCTGGCGAGCTGAGCCCTGTGAGGAAGCCACAGACCACTCACTGCTGCTCCAAAACAAAGGATGCTAGGAGAGGAGAGCATTCTCCAGCACCTGGTCTCACTATGATAAGATAAAATTGTTTTACTAAATAGTCAATGTGAGCTCTAGTAAGGGGAATTTCAGGAGAAAGAGAGGAAGATAAATTAAAAATATCTAAAACCAGTGAACCCAAAATGTTTGGATTCACTCTTTACTGTCATTAAAACGTGCACTATTTAGAGCCTATATTCTCACATCCAGAGATTTGTTTGATTACACTTACAGGCTTAAGAATTTTTCTGTGCAGAAATTGTTCAGACTATTCTATAATAATGATTTCATAATGGTACTGAATTTAAATTATCTCAAATGATCTTGTTCATGCTTTTCTATAAGGTAGACCCAATAAGAGCCATAAACATTTTTACTGACTCTAAAAACAGGGACAGTGAAATGGAACAGTAAATTCAAGGTGATGAAACATGTTTGCAGCAGAGTAAGTGATTTGACTTTTCTGTTTACTTTATGTGGATGTATAGGCTTCCAAAAGTCGAATTGTAGATGGAAAAGGTCTATGAGATTTATTGTATTGCACCTGACCAGGGTTCATCCAACTGCATGTATTGCCTTCTAATTTGATCTATGAAATTAATGAAACAGAAACAAGGTCATCTCAAATCAAAAAGACTCATCTTCTGTGCACAGAAAAGAATGCTGCATCTAACCTAAAAAGTAGGATTGGTAGCATGGGGCTGGAACATGAAAGTATGTGTAGGTAAGGAAGAGACTGCTATTAGCTGGAGGGGAAAGCAGTAATAAAAAAAAAATGCAAACCCAACTTTTTTAATGCTTTCAAATGATTACTATAACAATCTGAAAATGATCAGCATGATGTTTTCACCATTAACAAAACACAGAATTGCAGTTCTGTAATGTTAAACATAGTGCCAAGGAAGACAATTTTGTGCCAAACTTTCTATAACACCTGGTGTTAGAAAAATATGCTTTCTATTTCTCTGCTCTTTTATTAAAGAAAGACATTGCCAGTCTCATTGTCCTGAATGTTTGCCATCCTTCCAGCTCTGCTTAAGTATTCTATCCCTTTAGGAAGAATTACTCAGTACATATAGCCAAACACCATCACTAATCATGCACTTCCTCTAAACCAGCATGATGACCCCAAGGTGATTCCCATCCCACTGGCTGTGAAAACCACCTCACTGGTGTCAGAATGTGTGACCTTGAGTCCTACTGAGGTGTAATTGCTCATGCACAATTAGGTTTGTTTGGTTTAACTTGTTTCACCAGACAAGGGTATGTGACACTCATATGAAACAGGCCATGATCTAACTGCTGGCCTGAATTCAGCACTCAGAAACATCAAAGTTCAGAACAACACCTCTTTATTTATTCATATGTCTCCATCATTCTGCTCTGAGCCAGAACCAAAATCTGTGCTGTTAAGGAACTAATATCCTTAGTATCCTATTTTTACATAACCATTTTCAGCAGCATGTCTTCAAACACTACTTAAAGTAGTTCAGGTCTACCAGGACCTCTTCTAGATGCAGAAATACATATCTGTGGGCAGGAAATTTTGTGCCTAAGATCACACAGCTACAGAATCTTGTGCAAGCCACTACTCTCTAACCAGAGATCTCTATAATACTATACCATAACACAGTTCTGGTAGGCTGACCATGGCCAGCTGCCAGCTGCCCACCCAGACACTCTCTCACTCCCCCACCTCAACAGGCCAGGTGAAGAAAATAGGATGGAAAAGTCTTGGGTAGAGATAAAGACAGGGGTATCCCTCAGCGGTTACCATCATGGGTAGAACAGACATGACTTGGGGAAAATAAATGTATTCTATTGCAAATTAAAATATTTTTTGACAGTGAGAAACCACAAGCCCCTGCTCTGTTTTGATTTTTCGCTCCTAACTCCTCTCCCTTCAAGGGGAGACAGACTTTATGTCCCTGTTGTCAGACAGTCCCCATGTTTTGGCTGAGGAAGCCCTGAGGCACAACCCTGTCTACTTCAGGGCCAGATCCAGATTTCCAAACACAGGCTCCTCCCTACTGAAGACTACATTTGAAATAAAGGCTGATGGTATAACTTCTTGTTTGGGTAACAACAACCTTTGCAGTCTGGATTTGTCTTGTGATGGGAATGACATAGCTGTTGGACTGAGGGATCCAAGGATTTCTGATTTAGCCATCCATAGGTGAGGCTGCTGTCATTGAAGCCTATAGGTCCAGGAAGTAACAGGGATGAGCAGGTGTCAAAGATGTCAACCTACACTGAGCAGATAAGAGGCCAGGCATGATAACAAAGAGCAGGATTTTAACCTATATCCACACAGAAACCAGCAGCACTCACACAGGCGTGAGAAACACACACCTTTATCCTGTTTCTCCTTTTCAGATGACCAAGTCTGAGGTTCACTGATAGACACACACACTTTTAAATCTCTAGTAGCTCAGTGCAAACCCCAGGCTCCTTGCTCAGCCACCAGCTGTAAGCTTGGGTCTTTCCAGGCATTAGCTGCCCAGTTCAGCTTGAAGTTCACATGTGAGTCACATGGAAAGTGAGGTCACACCCTCAGTAAATTTGAAGATGCCACCAAGCCAACAGGTGCCATTGACACACCGGAGGGATGGGATGCCATCCAGAGGGACCTGGACAAGCTGGCTTCATGAGAACTTCCTGAGGTTTAACAAGAACAAGTGGCAAGGTGCTGTGCCTGGGTACAGCAAATCCCCCGTATCAGTCCAGGCTGGGGGGTGAACAGATGAAGAGCAGCCCTGCCGAGAAGGAACTGGGGATGCTGGTAAACAAGAGGCTGGACACGAGCTGGCAATGTGGGCTCACAGCCCAGAAACAAATCCAGAGCACTGTGGGCAGCAGGTGAGGTGGGGATTCTATCCCTCTGCTCTGCTCAGACCCCACCTGCAATTCTGCATCCAGCTCTGGGGTCCACAGCAGCTGCTGGAGCAGTTCAAGAGAAGGGCCACACGGTGATCAGAAGGCTGGAACACCTCTCACAGGGAGATGGTCTGAGGTCTCTGGGAATACCTTGTTGCATCTTCCAGTGCCTAAAGGGGGTTTATATAAAAGATGTGGGTAGAGTTTTTAGCAGGGCCTCTTGTGATAGAACAAGTGACAAAGGCTTTAAACTCAAAAAAGGCAGACTCAGACTAGTTATAAGAAGAAATTTTTTACAAGGAGGCTAGAAACATTCAAGGCCAGGTTTAACAGGGGTTTTAGCAACCTGCTCTAGTGGAAAGTGTGCCAGCCCATGGCAGGCGGGTTGGACTAGCTGATTTCTACGGGTATCTTCCAAGCCAAACTATCTTGTGATTGTATGAAAATGGGAATAGGATTTAACAAGAAGGAAGCACAGACTGCAGTTCTCAATTTGCCATGCTTTTACCACCCCAGTCCACTTTGATCCCTCCCTTTCTCACATTTAACTCTTCCTCCAAATGTCCCATAATAATTTACATGTGTCCTCAAGATTCCCTCAAAGCGTTATATAAGCAGCTTTACACAGCCCTACAAGTCTCATCAACTATCCCATAACCGGTTTTCTTTTTCCTGTGGTGGATGTGGGAAACTGATTTCCTTCCTTCTTGATCAGCTACGAAATTCTGGTTGAGCCCTCTAAAGGCTTTAGTCATTTGCTCAATGGCCCCTCAGCTAGTGGCCTGGTGGCTCAGGCTTTTGCTGATGCCGATTATCTTGTTTTCCTTAGGGGTTGTGTATTTAGGTGTTTAATTTATTTCTTTCCTACCTCTTATCTTTGTCTGTTATCTTTGTCTCTTATGCTGATAGCTGTTAACCAGATGTCCTTAGAGTCTACATATCTTTGCATCAGTCAGGGCTTGGATTAAAGAGTTTGAATTAAAAAGACAGAAAGTGCAGAGCAAATCTGAAAGCATGTTAAAGGCTTCTGCTCCAGGGGCTCATCTCAACATCTGAATCCCGAAATTCAGTTTACAGGAGGTGTCAAGCCTCTTTCCTCTCTCTGTTTACCAGCTATTTATAAACACCACGGGAAAGACCAAGGCTATGTGGAAATGATTGTGCTGTGTATTTGGTCTGCTATGAGCTGTAGAAACTTCAGAAAGAGCTAGTCCTGATCTCGAGGCATTGAAAACAAAATTACACAATAGCAAAATAATAGTACTTCTGCTTTATGGCTAAGGGTCTGGGACACAGACACTGAATGGCTAATCCTAGATCACACAGGAATTCTGTGATAGACTGACAATTGAACCTTTCTTTCTTCCTTCCTCAAGTCTCAACCTAGTGATGCAGACACGTCAAAAAATCACAAAATTCACCTTTGGAGCTTTTCCCAAATACATAGGCACCACGCTAAAAGATTAAATCAATGCTCTTTCCAAGATGCTCGTCAGCTTCCTTTAAGGCTTACCAAGATTTTGTTATTCTTTCAGAGTCCAAAAACATCTTCAAAGCTTTCACTCACAGACAAATCCTTCTCCTTGTTCGTAGAACAGACTTAGGAGTACTTTTGCATGACTTTATGCTCCAGTGAGAAGGTCTCACCCAACTCTAATTCAATAAGACAGAAAAAGTTAGAGGAAAGAAATAAAGAGCAGAACCGGAAAATCTTAATGTAGATTACAAGCACAATAATGTGTTCCTTTGCCCTTAGATTCAGCTCACAGCAATATAAAAATTGTGGGTAAGAAACCAAAATTTTAGTGGAAAAATAAATTGTTTGGGAAATCATTGTCAATAATTGTGATGCAATCCACATCTACATCTACAGGTGATTTTTTCAGAGATTTCCATCCTATCAATGATTCTGTATGAACTTGGTGTGAAATGTGTTGCTGTTAATCTGAGGTTTGGTTTGCTGATTACAAAACATTAAAAAGCCACAACAATAATTGATTACAGTACATTTAAAAGGGCGTCAAAAAGAAGTTGGAACAGTGTTGCTTTGTTGCCAAGTGATTATTCCTGAATAGATGTTGGCAAAGCCAATGCAAGCAGCAAACCCAGATTAGCCTTGAATTTCTGAAATCCACATTTCTTTACAAAAAAAATAATTTTCTTGTTGAAAAACTATTGGATTGAAACTTTTAATTTTAATGGTGCCTGAACTGTAGGTTTGTGAATTGGAAGTTGTTTTATCTGAAGAAGGGCAAGTGAGTGAGAAGGAAGGAGCAGCAGAGATAACATGTGATGAACAAACTGCAACCTCCATTCCCTGTTGCCCTGCTCTCTTAGGATGAAGAAGTAATCTTTGGGAATCAATTTTACCTAAACAAGAACAAGAGATACCCTTATGCTCTGACTGTGTAGTAATTTTAATCTCTCTTTTTTAACCCTTTTTTTTTCAGTATTATCTTATTTTTTTAACTATCTAGATTTGGCACACTTGTTTTAGTGGTGTTTGTAAAATCTGTATAATCATAATATTTGGCACAATATATTTAAAGACAGATGCATGATCACTGATATGTGAAGGAAGGTTTCTGTTTCAAATTCCACAATAAAAATCCAAATTTTAACTGTATTTTATCAGGAGACAAATATTCCAATTGGAAATAACCTTTCCACAAAATTTAAAAACTAATAAAAATATAATTTTTAAAGCAAATCAATTAATGCTACAATTTCATATCATACTCTTGACCAAAGTAAAAAACATACAAACTAAAAAACCAAAAATCATTGTTTGTAAAGAAAGAATCGACATCTTGCTGGAAATATTTGATTATTGTTTCATGTCCCATGCTGTTCTCATTCTTTGCAGGTGCAGTGCTCCTGTTATCAGTTAGTAGTTGGTTTATGGCTAATATGCTTTAGTTTATCCCATTTGGCATGGATAAGAACTGTTATCAACTCGGAGGCAGGCTCTAACTCAAATTTCAGGCATCTAGATGTAGTTATCTCTAGTGGGTGACTAAGCTGCAGGCATCAAAAAATGAAAATGGAATCAATACCTCTAGTATAAAACCAGCTGGGAGATACTTTAACCTGGTATGATCAATGTGTATTCCAAAACCAGCCTCATTTTGTGAATGACATGTTCCTTTTTGACTTTAAAGGAAGCTGAATCAAGTTTCCATTCTGTTTATAGACCAGAGCAGAGATCCTTTTCTTCAGACAGATCTTCTGAGTGCATTTACAGACCTGTGACAGAGTGGGGTGATTACACTTGATTACATTTCCATACTTTAAAATCAAACTTGGAGCGTGCCCTGGTTTGAGACATCACTCTTTCAAAATAGTTGTATCCAGGACATTTATATACTGCCCTGAGAAGTGTAAATTATTCCCTTCCCTGTCCTTTTTTTACCCTAGGGATGAATGACAAGGAACCAGAGCCAAGGTGAGAAGAGCCAATATCTGCTTTTGCAGAATTTAGGACATGCTCATCCTTTCTCCTCTGTTCCTCTCTGCTATGGCGCAAAGAAACCATGAGCAGCAGCAGCTCTCATCTAGTAGTGTTTTTACTCATTAACCCTGGGGTAAATAAAGGGCTGAATGCTGACAAGGGTATGGGAAAATGAGGTCTTTCTTGATACTAAATCTTTAGTTTTCAGCTTAAAAATGTTTTCTTTACCGATTGACCCTTCATAGTTTTCCAGTTACTCAAGGTAAAAGGGTAAAATAAAGAATAAAAAATGCCATTTCTCTGTTGCTTGGGGAAATTTAAAACCCAGATTAATTCTGGAGCTGTGGTTCATGTCCAGAGCTCTTTGATAATACAGTCTACAACCAAGGGAATTGCTTAATTCTGTTCAGTTTGCTCATCTCCACTCACACCCATAATGAGTTCCTGAATAAATTAAATGATAATTAATCGCGTGACATTTCAGACCACGTGTTGTGGATTTTAGAGTTAAGATTTCCTGATGGAATCCAATCCATGGGTTTAGTTTCTCCATGTTTACTATAACAGTTTTCCAAGCTTTTTCATACTGAAGAGCTTGCAATGTGGTTCCATGCATAATAATCAGATCAGGGTAAGGTTACATAACAAGAAAGAACTTCACTTTCATCCTCTCTAGGTAATAGATGAGCAAGTCAGACAGGAAATCTGTCTGCTTTCAAACAGGGTATATTAAAAAATTTATGATGCAACGATATCTTGTACTCCCTGGGTTTAGAGGGAAAAGCATGGTTTGATAAAGAGGCATCCTATACCCAAAGCAAAATGGTAACACAATTGCAAGTGTACAACATGAAAAAGAACCAGTGACAATACCAACACTGTGATTAATCATTCTGTTGAGGACAGCTATTTATCAAGAGATGAATCTCTCCGCAACTATGGCTCACATGGCTTGAACTTAAAGAACCCTGAATGATCCTTGAAGGATAAAGGAAATGTTAAATTTTCACAAAAGTAACACAGCCTTTGTTTTCCTGGGTCAGGAGAAAAATATGTAACTGCCATTCAGGCCATGATGCTTCAGCTTGTGCTTGTTGCAACTGGTCACAGACGAAGCAATAGAACAATAAAGAAGAAAGGTCTCTCTCAGCTTCCCCTCCAGTTCTCTAAATAAAAGTGTCCCAAGAAGAAATTACTCTTCCTGGAGAAGAGGACTTGGTTGCAGCCCTTCTAACAGAGGTCTTGTGAAGGTTTGGGCAGGGAGAGAGATCATTTTCTGGGACACCTCAGACTACATGGCATGGTGTTCAGCATATAAAGCTGGAGAAGAAGGAATGGGGAATGTTCATAGTGATGGTGTTTGTCTTCCCAAGTCCTGGTTGGGTATAATGGAGCCCTGCTGAACAACTGCCTGCCCGTGAGATGTGATGAACTAATTCCTTGTGTTGCTTTTCTTGTGTGAACAGATTTTGTTTTACCTACTGAACTTAACCCATGAGCTTTCTCACTTTTATTCCTCCCATTCTTTCCCTATCTCACTCCAGGGAGAGTGTCTGTGTAGGGCTTGGCTGCTGCTGGAGCTAAACCACAGCAGCTGTTCTTCACCTGCCTTCACACAGGCCCTCGCAGAGCTGTCCTAAGGCAAAGAAGAGACATTCCCAGGACATTCACCTCTTTCCAGGTGGGCAGAAGATGGATTAACAGGCATGGAGCCCAACTCATCTTCTCAAAACCAGCCCTAAGTTTCCTACAAATCAGGAGCATCAAAGGAGGGCTACAGAAGTTGCTGCCTGAGGCAACCTTCCTGGCAGAGGTGGTAGCTCAAAGTCAGCACCAGCCCTGATGATTTGGGCTTCCTCTACTGCTGATATCACTGAGGGGAGGCTCTCGTGTGTGGGTAATTGTGTGGGCACAGTTTCCCACTGAGGAGGGGCAGTGGGGAAATGCTTGTGGTGCCAGCACATCCATTTATGCATCTGGTATTCAGGACATTCTCTCCCCTGGCTTCAATGAGGGAAAGAAGAAGCACTGTGTGCTGAGGGAAGTTTGCCCTGCTGGCATTGTAGTTCTCCATCTGTTCTGCAGGCAGAGTGAAAACTTCGATGTCAAGAGCAGTGACATTAACAAAAAGTGTACTTTTTCCTCTCTTTCTTTCAGAAAAAAACCCCCATAAAATTAAGAGAATCAGAAAGTGGATAAAAGTGCATAACTTTCCACAGGCACTTCTCCTCTGAAGAGAGAAAACAGTCTGGGTGGATGCTGAGTTGAAAGAATTCAAGAGTGAATATGTCAGTTAACTGTGATTTGGCTTCAATGATACCTTCCCAGAGGAAAGAGGTAACTCATAAAACTTTCCTTCTGGAAGCTCTCAGATTCCAGCTAATTAATTGCAGTGAGGTATCTTTTAAACTAGAGGTGTGCCAAGGCAGATCCAGTTGCTTCTGACTCACTGTTGCCAAGACTTTTTATTATTACTTTAAAGACCATCTCCAACATATATCAATGCAAAAATCCTTGGCAGTGTAAAGATAACGCAGAAGTGCAGCAGTTTATTTATAAGAAATAGTATCTCAATAAAGATAAGATGGGGAAGGAGCACAGAAAACCACAGCTGGCTATGAAGTTTTTGAACTTGAACACCTTGCATAAATGTCTGTGCCGTGCAGGCTCAGGGGCTGGTGAGCAGCTGCTTAGCCAGGTGAACAGTTTGGGGAGACCACATCATCCTCCTCTTTACATCTATCCCTGTACAGGTGATCAGGGCCTTCCTCCCTACAACCATACTGACCTGGCTAGGAGGGTGTTGTTTTTTCCTGCACCTTGTTTCCTTGACTTGATGCCCCATGTGCTGGGATTTGTCCTCTAGTGAAAGTTCTTGCTTTTGTTGTCTACTCCTGGGGTTTTGCAATGCAGCCTGGGCACAAGAGTCTATTGATTGAGCAGGAGGGAGCTCCATGCCCTTCAGGAGTCACACTGGGGATGTGAGATGCTACAGGGAGGGCAGAGATCATTGAAGTCTCTTTCCATGCAAAATGCAAACTGATGTGTTTGCCTTTGCTCTCTGATGGCAATTCCTCCAAATGCAGCAGCTGACTTGTGCTTATTACAAAGTAAATAAAGAAATTCTCCACAGTAACCTTCAGCTTTGCTCCTGATCACAAAGCTGGCATAGGTGGGACACACTGTTATACATAAACTAATAAATAGAGATAATCTCATTACAGTTTATTAATGCCAGTTAAGAAAGCTCTATAGACAAGGACATTTGCTTTTTAACTAGCAATAGCAGGTGATGAAAAAACCCTCAGAGAGAATCCTGCCAAAGCAAACAAAAAGTCTATATTGCTGTTTGTTTCTTTTTGTTTCTCACTGTTATTTTAACCTGTGATAAGACCACAGCTTTTCTGATGACTTTCAGATTGACCTAGATTAACCCTTACCAGATTTCTGAATCATATAGAGGACATTCAAATACCAGGGTGACAGCTAGCCTCAGAAAAACTTTCATGCACACCTTGTAATTCTGTACAATACTGAAAGATTAACAGGAATGAAGTCTGTGGCAAATAGTTTTGTTTTGGCACAGTATTCCTCTCCAAAAAAAAGGAAAGCTAAGAAAAAAAAAGAATGTGCAATGACCTAAATAAGCTGTATTTTATTATGCTTAAACATGAAAAGCAAAGTGGAATGTCCATGTTTATATCCCTGAACCCCACAGAGCCACAGATGGAGGTTGCCACTTTGAATTTTTAAATGAATGTTTTCCCTAAAAAGTGCAGAGGAATAATAGGCAGCAGAAAACTTGCTCAGCTATTAATGGTGTCATTCTGTTAGAAAGATGTAGGAAAAAGAGATAACAATGATTATCACAAAGTGGGAGAATGAGGTGGAAAAATAAACTACAATTTCAAAGCTATAAAAGCACTTGGGAGGCAGTTTTTCATCCACCTTTTTCTATGTCTGACTTCTACACATAAGAGCAGAGAGCTCTCAATAGAAAGACAGTTTGAAAAGATTGATGGGAGCCAACAAGACCTGAATCTTCTTTTAGAAATGACTGTGCATTTTGATTTAATATTCAGGCTTATTAAATGCAAAAGTGTAAAACTCACAGTTCCGATTCAAGACAGAGACCAGAAAAATGGTACTGCAAAAGGTCTGAGGCAGGGATTGTACAGCTGGGGGTGGTTACTCTCAGCCTCACCATGACCTCCCACTCTCACACAGTCTCCTGAGGGAGGTGCTCCCTTAGGGGACATTTAAAGGGGCTGTCTCACCTTCTTACCTACCAGAATATCACAGGCCAAAAGTACTTCTGATTTACTTTAAAACAGCAGTTTATAATCTGCAGAGGTTTGGCAGGTGTTGCAAGAGCAATGATGCAATTCTGCAGATTTATTTTAAAAAGGGGGTCAAAATGACAACTGGGATAAGGAAATACCACTAGTGTCCTGAGTTCAGCTGAATTCCCTCATAAAAGGAGGACAGAAATTTGCCCTTATTCAAGGCACCTAGATGTGTGCTTACACTAAAGACATGCCTAAACTCCATTGATTATAATAGAGTTTAAAAGTATACTTAAATATTAGCATACACGTACATGATTTCACAGAAGGTATTCAGTCTTGAGTCAGAGTCCAAGCTAACTAAGAAAACCAGTTCATCCTTAATTCCTAGAAGTCAAGAATAAATTTTTATTTTTACTGATAAAGAGCACCAAATTTGTATGATGTAAATGCTGCATAAACTGTCCCAAAAGTTTATTCCTCCTGTGGATTATAAATTTTTTGACAAAGGATAAAGTCTGATATATTACATCATCTGTCTACAATCATGATAACACAATACTCTTCAAATAAAACAAGTCCTTAAGACTTTACTTAATTAGTAAGTTCTGAGTTTGAATATTATCTCAGGGATCCCACGATCAGTGAATTACATCGTGGTGTAAATTTGTAGTAGATCTTTAGAGGTTTAAGCCACAGCACATGACAACAGCAAGTTCAGCCTCTGCCCGAGTGTGTCTGTCCTCACCAACACCACAGCTGGGCTCACAGGCATGTTTGTAAACAGAGCCAGATTCAGCCAGCTCCTGTTTAATATTCTGTAACTTCAGGGCAAAGGAGAGTCCTAAGCCCTCAAGCACCAGCCCAAGTGAGTTCTTTTTGTGACACGTTGAATAAATATGCAGTATCTTCTTGCAGAACTACTGCACAAAGGCTTTCAACAGGAGAGCTTCTGCAGATTGTTGTGACAGCAGCATCTGTTCATAAGGGCTGCTTAAGTGAAAGTGGCATAGCTATGTGCTTTTCTTTCTTCCACCTTGGGGCACGTCCAGTTTGTTATCTGAATGATTTTAGACCCATTTTCTGACAAATCCATGGAGTTCTATCTATTCCCTAAATTTTCCAAACATTTCTATTTGATTCTTATTTTAACATCTCAGTGATTCTTTGGTTCCCCCTGATTCTGAAGTACTCATACTGAGCTCTCTCCTTTAATCTATTTTCCTGGGAGTTATTTATATCTATATTATGGTTTATAACCCTGCAGGCAGTCTCTTCAGTCTGCTTAGTAGAATTGCCATAGCAAATTTTGAGAGCTGCTCACCAATATTGATAGCAAATTCTCTTTGTGAGCCTTCTGAAATCAAAGCTCTAGCTGAGGGTCAAAATGAGGTGTGCTTTCTGATCTTTGCTCAAATTCCTGCTAGGCTCAGGAATCTAAGGGGATGGTCATCTACGGTGTGGCACTTCTAAACTGAAAATCTTCTGAGACTTGCTCTTTAGGCACAACTGACCAGAGACTGTGTCTCGATTTCCAGAGCTGAGAATGTTTAGTACAGTTACCAAGCCTTGCTCCCAGGCCTTGATCATCTGCATGATGCCAGTTAAGTTCTGTCCTTTCACAGGGATCTGTGTCTTGCAGGCTGATCTAAGTGGGGTGGGAGTTCTTGACTGGGTTAAGAGCTAGATCTGATCATTCAGGCTTTCACTTCCTATGGACTGAAAATAGTAAAGAAGTTCCTCCTGGGAAAGACATTCTCATGGATACCTAAACCACAGGAAGAAAAATGGTTACATTCTTATGCCAGCAAGAAATGGCCCTTATATTTTCTCTCCAGACAGTGAAGACAATTGAGCATTTTAGTGACACTTGGATCAGGGCTGCCAGCAACATCCTTCTCTTTTCCAGGTCCATGTACCTGGCCTGATGGGCTGGGCTTTGTACACAGTCATCATCCTATCATGCATGAAAGCAGGTGTGGATTTTGCAGTGCTAAAGGGTTTGAGTCCACAGTTCATCTGTTAAATCACAAAAAACCACAGTGTAGTATCTCAGTCCCCAGCAGGCCTGGGACTGCAGTGTTTTACAAGCATCTTTTGTGCACCACAGCAATTTTCTCGTGATTTTCTCACTTAAATTCCCAGCCTATTGTAACAGCTGCATTTACAGGAGGAATGACTTGGCCCTGAGGTCTCCTGTGACCACTCCTCCTCGCATTGCACTTCTGCTCCCTCCCTTTGGGAAGGGAGTTACACTGGCTGCAGCTTTTATCTTCATTCCTATTCAGTTTTTAGCAGCTCCCCTTTGATGCTTCCTGCCATCTCTCTCTCTCTTGCTGTGCTTTGACGGCTCTCTACTGCAGGCACAAGTAAGATCATGCTGTGATGATCTCCCTCAAAGCAATGTCTTGCTGGTAACAGGTACCTGTGCAGTGGAGGCTGGCAGTGTACTGCTGTAGGGAGACAATATGCTCCTCTCTGTCCTTTCAGATTCATCCCCTCTCGGGACTCACAAGGGCACCCCTCTTGACCAGAAATGTCAAACCACAGTTTGAAGCTAGCAGCAGATAAATTCTGACAGGGTTCAAGTCTACAAGCCCTGAGAGCAGTGGCTTGCATTGATGTGCTTCCTAAAGGTCTGCATCTGCATTAGGAGTGCTGCTGATCTTTTGCTTAAAGGTTTGGTTTTTAAAAAGGTACCATGGTGAAACACAGGGAGGGAGCATGATCCCATTTCTGAGATTTTGAAAATTTTAAAACAAACCCTAAATGGATTATGTCTTCTCCTGAGAGGTGAAACATTTTAAAAAAGTAATGGAGGTTCTACATCTATATACAGAAAACCAAAATAATTGAGAAGGAATGTATAGCACTTAAAAAAATTAAGATCGATGAGCTGAAATGGTTTCAAGTGCAAGAGGTGACTGGGTCTCACAGTGAACAGAAAGAACAACATTCAAAACACACTAGATGGGAGAAAAAATACTTATGTTTTCTATTAACTCTCAGGAAAATGTAGTTCCACATTTAAATTCAGCAAACACCATGAGCTGTAAAAGAATGAAGCATTGTTCTGCTCTCTATGGCTAAGCAATGTCAAGATAAAATGGTTACAGGGTCAAGGAATAGCCAGAAAAGTTCCATTCTCAGCTCATGAACTTGAGGACAATCCAAAGTTACATCCTTAGTCCAGAGATGAGGACAAAAAAATGAGTTACAGCCCTCTTTCAATGTATACAAAGTAAAATGGATGAAGTCAAAGAACCTCCCTCCTCCATGTACCAGCCTTTACCAGTCAAAAAAANCTAAATCCCAGCAGTACAGTGAGACTGCTGAGCATCTCATGGTCTTTGTACATGGATAAAACTGAAACGACAACTGCCTTAGAGGCTGGGCTTGAAAATCTGGGGAGTTTCTGAGTAGACTGAATCATTACAAAAGTCTTATCATTTGTACTGGTGGTTATCTTTCAGCCAGGCATCTGCCCAGACTGCCAAGAAAGGTGTGGAATCCTCGTCCTGGATTTGAAGAACAAATACAGAGAACTGTCTGTTGGAAAAGGCACATATAGGGTCTATGATTTTTATGGCATTAAGAGAGTAAGACAAGAAGGAAGGATCTTATTTTTGCTACAGTATATTTCTTTTAAGAGAAAAGTGACTATTGGAGGAAGAACTGGAGTAGGCCTGAGTCAAGTGGGAAATCCAAATTCATTAGTGTTTAATATTTTGAAACATCCTCTGGGGCTACATTCTGGCATCCTGTTGGTGAAGATGTTTGCACGTGAGTGACACCTGGAGAGGCAGGGCACAACCTTCAGTGTCTCATAATTTGAAAGTTATAGTGAAAACCGATTTCAACATAAAATTCTGTTTAACAAACTAGAGGAAATATGCATGAAGCATTTATCTGACAGTGTAAGCTGTACAAAAGGAACATAAGAAAGGATGAAAACGCCTGAAAATAGGTTAAGAAAGAAAATCCACCCCACCACCTGAACTTCAGACAACGAAAAGTTTTGAAATTGTTTTGGCTGCTTCTTGTTAAATTATGCCTACATACATATGATCAGAGCTATAAAAATAAAATTGTTCTGCTCTGACACCTACCAACTCTCACTTTTAGTAATCAGTTCACGATATTGGCATCCATACGGCTGCGGGGGGGACTGGGGGAGAGCATTTCACTTCAGGCCAGCCTGTTGCTGTGAGATCCCTTTAAAAACACCTTCCTGAAGAGCAGAGAGTTGCTACTGAAGACCAAACCACGCCAGTGCTAAAATGATACATGCATTGTAATTAGACATCCCTGCAGACAAGATTGTTTTTTAACCTATAAGTTTTTAACAGAGAAATTCTTTGTTTGATGTCTTTAAATGCTTCTGCAAAACTTCCTTTGTAAGGGAGTATTTTAAATCCAAGAGGAGCCAGGAACTGCTTGTACACCGGCAACCTATTGCTGCAGATACAGACAATTTTGCTTTGCACTCTGAACTACCACAATTTTGCTGTAACTATTCAAGTCCCTTACAAAAGAATTGTATTTCATGCAAAAACAAAGAAAATACTGAAAGAGCTAGTGCAGCATTCTTCTGCTTCCTTTCAACATCTCTCTTTCCTTTAAGCTATTTTTTGTTTCTAGTTTTTAAGTCTGGCTGAAGAATAGACAGTTGTGCAGTAAAGGTGTTTCCTTTCTTTCTATATAAAATGATAAGCTTGATGTGCTGCTTTATATAAATGTTCCAAATGTAACCTGTTCTTAATATTTATAAGAATTTTAAACCTGATGTTAATATAGCACTGCTTTCCTTAAAGATGTAACAAAGCACAATCCTCGAGGCAAAAAATATGAAATAAATATTTTTTGAGATAGCACTCTTCTTCACTTTGCATAAATTTAACACTCTGATCTCTGTACAATATGTGTTCTTTTTCCCAGCTCCCCACAGACATAAATAGCTCTGGCAGGATGTCATGAAAGTAACAGAAGCTTTGGAAAACACCACATATTAAGGATGCTGAATTTAAATTTCTGCTTTTGTTTTGGATGTCCTACTTACTCTTCAAAAGCTTTGCCATGTCATGATGCAGAGTGAGGATGGAGGAACTATTAGACTATATTTAGTCACATACTAAACTTCAGCTATAAACACCCAGCAAACAATATTCATGTGAGCCTTGAGCTGTCTATAAACAAAAATAATGGGATAGAGCAGTCACCTCTATTCAGAAGAAGAGTTTGTACCAGTGGTCCTGCCTCCAGGTACTGGGCTGAGATTACTGCTTTACAGGTTGATAAGTACAGAGGGAACAGGTGCCTGCAGAGATCTGCCTGGAATAGCTGTTCTACAGAGGTCACCTCTTGGAGACCTTGCAATTCTTACCTGAAACTCTCCTTTGTTCTTTAAGGACATTACATATTTCTAATGTAAAATGTTTTCCTAATTCGGGCACATGATAAATGTTTCACCCAGATGGAAATGAAAAGTGTACAGGAGGAGTAATATTCCTGGACAAAATTTTAAAATTGCACATTATTGGCCCAATTTTCTGAAGTTCATGCTCTCAATGTGGGTTACCAACCATTCCTGATATTGTCCCTTTCTCCACTTAGCCTCTCTAAATGATATTCTGCCACAGATTCATGAGTCATAAAGGATTCACCTCTCAGAGTTCAGTGCCTTCCCACATTTCTTTGGATTATCCCCTCATCTGGTCACCTGCTGACCTTCCCTAAAACAACTAAACTCCTTTGGATATGCAGACTGGCCCCAGATATTGCAGCAGTTCAGCTGCTCTCTGTAACCCCACCAAACCTGTTCCAATTAATCCAGCAGAGAAGTGCCTTGGACTGCAGTCCAGGTTTCTGCTTCTTCCATAGCTGGTAGGATTTATTTGGAAACTGAAGCCTTTCCTTGCCGCTCCATGACTGGGCTCAATGTACTGTGTTCAAACTCAAGGAGGGGAGTAGATTCCCTTGGATTTTTAATCCATGATCTCTCCTTGATTCAATCATCTGCACATTTTTTCAGCCATTTTCCCCAAATCCTTTGACTTTCTTGTCATTCTGTTTTTCTTCAGGAGAAAGGAGCATGAAAGCAGCATCCTCTAGTGCTCCCACAAAGAGCTTTTTTCCTCCAATTTCTGGTTAACAATGCATTGTCAATGATTAGCAATATTTTATTTAGGCTAGATAAGAACCATTAATGTCCTCATCTCTTAGAAAACTAAGGAAACTGAGGAAACTTTAAGAGTTTGAGGCCTTAACAGTGAACACCGAGCAGCAGGACAATGTGTTCTCTCTGTTTCAGCTTGTGTCTACATTGCTAAAGGCCTTAAGAATTATTGCAATGTTCTTTTAGACAAACATTTAGAGAAAGCTTGTATGACAAATTACTGCTTCCAAACCTCACTATCCCTTCATTGAACCATAAAGAGTTTGTACAGATGCAGGTCCACAGCTCCAGGGTAGGAAACATAAAAATGATCAGAGGTGGAATTCTTGACTTGTAGGCAACAAAAGCTTTACCAATGTCACAGCTTGAGTCACTTTCCCTAAAATCTACTGATTCAGAGAGCTGGTGTCTGATTACATGGCCTCCATGATTACATTGGTCTCCATTTTGATAAAAAGAAACTGAAATATATTATTTTTCAATGCCATTAATACATTTGTGCTGATTTGGGACAGGTGTTTCTGTAACATCCAGTTTTACTTTGCCTGATACAAGTTTGGCATTAAGACTTCAGTGCTCTGACTTCAGTGGTCACTTCACTCTTTACTGTGAAGCAGGTCCAGCTCTCATTTCCCAGTGTTTTCCAGGGCATGATGCTTCAAAAAAACTTATAGGAATGCAGGAAGAGAGGGAAATGTTACAGCTAGTGAGAAGCATCATAATACAGACATCCTAATTTTAGTATCACTGATAAATTTCTAAATTATGAAGCTTGTAACTTTAAATAGACCATTCCAGACTATATAATCAACTTAGATTTGATTAAATATTTTCTAATTTGACTTAGCCTTATCATCAGACAGTTTTCTTAGTTCACAAAAAAAGTGGAGATTCAGCTGACCTGTATGGAAGGAAACTGAATTTGGGCTGTTGGAGCAAAACTTCTTGATTTGATTTCTCTTAAAAATAACATAAAAATAACAAAAAGGCTCATAAAAAAATCCAAGCTTAATGTGCTGATGATCCAAGGTTACTAAGTTTAGCTGGCAAAAGTAGCTTAAGACGTTTTTGAAAACATTACCTTGGTGAATTAAGAAAAAAAATTAATCCTGAAAATTCCTGCTGAAATATGACATGAAACCACCCAACTTGCTCAGCATGGAACTGCACAGATCTAAATTACTTCAGACCAGATACTAATGAGTAAAACCAGAAGTATTCCTCTGTAGTGAATAAACAAATTTTTCACTCATCTGGTCTGAAAAAACGGGCTGTGGGGAAGAATTGCCATTTGTGGAAGAAATATAACTTTTTAGAGTTTATTTAATGAAATTTACATAAAATAAATATTTTTCCTTATCTTGGCATATATATTTTTTTTAATGGTAACATATCTGTATAGGTTTTTTTAATTTTCTGGTTTTTTTGTTTGGCTACAACTGTTAACAAAATGCACTGCAAGTTTAGATATAAGTACTCTTAAAATCCGATTTTCAGTGATTTATGAATTAATAACATGGAGCTCAAAGAGTAGGTATGAAGCTAGATGAAGTATATTTATTTATGGTTTAACATTGAATTTAATAATTGTAAAAAGTAATTTGAGTCAAAATGAAAAAGAAATGTGATCATCTTGGGTCCTGGAAAAAACAAAAGTGGCATCAAAAATAATTTTCTTTAAATTTAAAACTTTATATATACTAGTACTTATATGCTGCACAATGTTTTTTTCCTAGATGTACTAGTTGGTGAAATAAGAGATTTATTCTTTATGAGATTTTACTGCTTATGTCCTTAAATCATTATTGCTCAAAAAAGTATGGAAGCAAAAGAAAACAGCATTTTATAATGTAGTGCACTTAAAAAAAAAAAAGAAAACAATACAAAATTCAACAAGCATTTGTGAATTATTTTATCTCTCTCTCACCAAAACCTCAATTTTCCAGCAAATTGCTGGTTCTATTCTGTGTTCATCAGCATTAACATCTGAAGAGCTGCAAATCTTCATGCTTCAGCGAGATGCACTTCTGGCTGTGCTCAAAAACTTCCCCTCGGTAAAGCAGCCACCACAGCATTGTTGGCATTGTCAGGATCCCAGCATTCCTCCCACTCCCTCCCAAGCCTGCTGCTGCCCCAGCCAGGGCCCCTGAAACCACCTCGCAGCTCCTATCATTTCAGGCAGATTATAATTACAGACTAAGTAAACAGACTTTACAAGTCATGACAACATTTAATTCAGTCCATTAATTCACCCCTAACTGTTTCACAGTTCTACAGAAAAACTCACAGATGTCTCCAATATTTACAGCAGGATGAGTTGGAAGGTGACTGCATCCCATTCCCGGGAGAAGTTTCTTCTCAAAATTCTTCATATTAAAGAGGTGCAAAGCTACTCTCATTCTCACATATTCCTGGGCAAGCAACAGGTAAATCTGTCTGCTCAGCCCTTCACACATTAATGTGATTTTCAGCATTAAAAAGATTCTGAGAAACTCTTGCCAAAGGCACAAATCCTCCAGTTACAGTGAAAAGAGCAGTCAACACAAGGTGGATAAATCCTGCATGACCTACTTCTGTGGACCAGAGGTTTCCTTCAAATTATCCCAATCAAATAAACGTGGGGTTTATGCATATTTTCATACACAAGAGTTCTTGGTGGCAGAAAGTGTGAGCCTGAGATATAACAGGGTTTGATGTAAACTTCACAGATTATTGCTTGGAGCCCTCACCATGACACGTGGCCAAAAAAACCCCACTCCGCATTCCTTGCTTCCTGATTCCCTTCCCATGGGTACATTTCCCAATAACACAAGGCAAATTTTTAGTTTTAGAGACTGAGGGCAGCAGATAGTGATTCTGGGGACAAAGAACTAAGGTTGAACAACAGTACGTGCATAGAAAGGCTAAGAAAAATATTTCTTCCTGCAATGTTACACATGGCAATGACATGTCCCCAGTTTGTCATCACTCTGTGATTCTTCGGTGAGCAAATGTACATTCTGCTCTTAGTTCTCTACTTTCCTCACAGAGTTTATCAATCCTGCTTTTAAAGTGATTTCCTTCCTCTGCATATCCCATGGAAAGGGAATTCTTTCTGTCTCACAGCCTTAATGCAACTTACACATATTTTCTCTCATATTCTCACTTCCCAATGTGCTCCTGGGTCTTGGACCACGCCATTGCATCTCTGTGACTCCAACAAGAAGAACTGATGTACTGCTCTGCAAGCTTAGGTTTGGTGTCTTGTTCCTGATATTTTTTTCTTTCTCTTAACATAAAGGGTACAAGACCAGGACATCTGGAATATCCCAGGACCCAGCATTAGAGAACCTGACTGCAGGTCCTCCAGAGGGCTGTGAAACCCTCCCACAGCTGGGATTTACCTCAAGAAAGCAAGACTGCTGTGTGTAGTCCCAAGCAAGTCAATGTGCAGTTCTGCACACTTGGATATGTGGCATCCCTGGCCACTGAGAGAAAATTGTGTGGAGGTACTTTGCCCTTTGAAAAATTCAAAATGAAAAATCATTAGGTACATACAATTCCTACCAATTAACGGACATTTTTCTCTATCAGTACCAAGGAGTTTACCTGATTGTATACAGCCAGGGACAAGAGATCCAACCATAAAGTTTAAAATGTTAAACTTTAGATTTTTTTTCATGTAATATCACCTGTCTTTCAGACAAGCTGCTGTTCTGAGTCTGCTAAGAATAACATGAAGACACATTAGAGAATCTGGGAATCCAGAATTTATTTATCCAGACTACATTATTCCAGACTGTATTTATTATTTCTATTTTGTCTCTGTGTGTGCAAGTATATAGTTTTCAATGTACATAATTCCCTTTTATCTGTGGTTCTTGGTTTAAAAACAAGTCTTCATCTCTCCTGTGAGAATTTGCTGGCACGGCTTTAGTATGAAAAAGGCTCCCCCTTCAACAGCCTTCCTCTCCAGCTTTGTGGGCTATCACAGCTGTGAAGAAGAAAAGTGCATTTATTTTATTTATTTGTTGGTCGAGTTCATTCTGAAGGAGTTGCAGCCTTTGTCAAATTACAGAGCATTCTCTGCCTTCAAGAGATGCTCTGCTGAACCACAGTTCTGGCAGGTGCCCTCCAGGATGACAGTCCTTTAGAGAAAAAGAGTTTCACTTGTTTAGGGCTTGGAGTTTTTTCTTTTTTTTTGCAACAATGTATAAAAATTTTAATGGAGGGAGGAGAAGAAAAGAGTAATTGAAACCCATAAGGGGCTCCAAGAAGGCCTTTCAACAAACTAAAATTACTATTGCCTTTATCAGAACTGCCCATACTGACGAATACACTTGCACCCTGGTTGCAAAGATTTCATACAGACCTGTAGTATTAGAAAATGGGATTCATTTTCTATCAGCAAATTAATTACTGTTGGGCATTTACATACAGATCATTTAGTGCAATTCATCAGAGACCAGGGAGGGCCAACATATGGAGAGAGATTATTTACAAGAGCATGTAGTAACAGGACAAGGGGGGATGGCTTTAAACAGACAGACAATAGGTTTAGATTACATATTAGGAAGAAAGATTTTATTGCAAGGGTGGTGAGGCCCTGGCACAGTTTGCCCGGAGTGTGGATGCCCCATCCCTGGAAGTGTTCAAGGCCAAGTTGATGGGACTTGGAGCAACCTGAGATAGTGGAAGATGCCCCTGACCATGTCAGGGAGTTGGGATGAGATGATCTACAAGGTCCCTTCAACACAAACCATTCTGTGATTCTGCATGGGGGTGAATGAGTTAAACAAAATCAGGACTTTAAGTAGCAGACTGCCATGGGGCTGACTAGCAAAAGCTTGCAGTCATATTTCTACCAGGACAAGACTGATAAAGTAGATTTTTATTGGATCAACGATTACTGTAAAAGGTATTAAAGGTCGAAATGGATAAATATCAAGTCATACAAAGCCCATCCTTAGCTAACAGCAATTTGGAAGGTTGTGCTGTTTTAATAACAATTCATTGTACAAAAGCTGCTGAAAATGTATCACAGAGTTCTTGTAGAAATGCTATGTTGAAACTGCATTTCCTAGATATTAATAATACTACAACAAGCATCATCCTGTATCATATCAGTGGTTTTAAACTGTTCTTCATAAATATTTCTGGAGTTGGTTGAATTAAACTTCAATGATTTCTCCATTAAATGTGGTCTGATCAATTTTTACAGCATCGCCTGAGGAACAAAATCAAACAAATGTCATGCTGGACTCACATTTCCTCTATGGATTTTTGAGGCATTCCTTTAAAAATATATTTTTGTTTGACAGCAGAGACATCGATTTGACAACTTGCTTTATAAAATTAGAGTAGCTTTCAAGTAAGGTAGTTATGCTGGGTGATCTGTGTACTACTTCTGCGTTATTTGAGGCTTCAGCTCACATTCCAGTCACACGGGGCAATTTGTCATTATCTCTGCTAATGACTATGTGAATCTGGATCAAACGGAGGAGCTGGTAAGTAAACATGCTGATTTCTGGAATCAAAGAGCTTGATTTTAATATTTGTCATTAAAAAAGTGACACAGCTCCCTAAATGCTGCGACATGGCACAGTGAAAGATGAGACATATCACTTATCAAAGGTATCGTTTTAAATCTAATTTGAGAGCAAAGGACTTGTGAACAACCATGAGTCAGGGTAAAGGGCCTTCAGTCCAGTATCATGATCCTTAGCCTGGAAAGTAGCTCCTGCTTAGAGAAAGGCAACAGCCACTGTTGAAGTTGATTGGAATAGCTTGAATATTATACATTCAACCATGAACAAGATATCAAAGGTAATTTTAGTTGAAAAATGAAGGGATTTTTTTAAGCTATATTGTATAAAATTCAGGAAATGTAGGGCTGAGATGAAGCAGAAAAATACACTGAACTTAGCTAAAAGCACCTCATTAAACCCCTGTTTCATTAGCACAGCTTGTTAAGTCACTTAAGGCTTAACGAAGGTCTCTCCACTGCAGCAGCTGTGGTCCTGCCACATTCTCGGTACAACATCAATTGAATTATCCTGACAAACAGCAGAGAAGGGTCTAACAGCTTCCTCTTTTAGGTAACAGGTACTTTTGCTGGTACAACTGAGCAGAGAGCTCAGAGGTTGTGCAGGAAGCCTTTTTCAAGTCTTGCAAAATCACTGAAAATGGCCAGATTTCAGAACACCTGAACAATAGTTGTGATTAATTGTGATCTATTCTGAAATAAAAATTATGGCTTAACTACCTTGTAATGCAAGCCTGTGGTGAGCCTGCAGAAGACTTATCCTTTCCCTTCTTTTGGAATAGGTTTCCATGTGTTAAATAAAATATATTAAATCCCCTTTTGATTTTATAATATGGTCGGGAGTAAGGCTCAGTAATATCAGTTTTCTGTAGATTCAGGGAATAAGAAGTTAGAAGAGATAATTTTAAACTTTTTATCTTGTCCTGCCTGAGCTCTTGAACTAATCCCCAAACTTTCTGCTGGTTGAAATCATATTGTGTAAGAATAATTTGTTTTATTTTAAAGGCATTGAGTAATCTGGAAGATGCAAAATCAGTGATGTCAGCTATGTGTTTTGTACCACAACTAGGTGATATATGAGCACATTTAAAGAGGGGAAAATTCTAAAAAAATGTGTAGCCCATTAAAAAGCGTGGACTGCATCTATTTGCAAGCCTGTGAAATATAATATTTTATGACTACCAGATTTAAAGGACAGATTACTTCAATGTAAGTGAAGTGTGACTTCAGCAACTGAACCATTTGACACAGAGGTAGAACTAATCCAAAACAGGTACAATGTGAGGCTGCAGAAAATATGTCCAAAGTGAGACAGCTTTAACATTGCATCTGTCACTGACATTGTTTTCACCATGCGGGGAGCCAATTGTTTGAAAGGATCCAAAGAGTTGTGAATTGAGCCCTGTCCCCCATCATCCCCCCCTGTAGTCAACCAAAAATCACAAGGAAAGAGTTAGAGTGAGCCATGCCACCAGCATTAACACACAATTAGCTCCCTGCTTTAGGGGACTGCACACCTGAACCAGACTGTCCTGACAAATTCTGAGTCACCTTCTTTTTCTCCATGGTTAAACAATCCCCAGCCTCACAGATGATCCAGCCTTATATGCCACTTCCATCTGTGGATATTTATTCCCATGTTTGCCATAAAATCCCATGATTTGTGAGAAAGCACCTGAAGCAGGCTCTGGAGCCTGGAGAAAAAGGCTATAAAGTTTCCCCATTTAAGCTTTTCCACTTTGGTCAGATTCCTGAATATTTATTAGACCACCAAGAGACAAAACTCATGAGAACTATTCTGCAAACACACAGGCTGAGTCACCAGTCAGGAAGAGAAAGAAACTGAATGCTAACGATTGCTGAAATTAACAGCTACTGCTACTACTACTCTGCAACTATTACTTAACTTTTCCTTAAAAAGGGAATTAACTCCAACAGAACATATGGAAATTGTAAAGACTTCCCCCAAATATGATTTCTTCTTGTTGTGGTTCAGATTCTCTCCTAAGTTAGAGATCTCAGGCAGAGGACAGAGGTGACAGTCAATCTCCCAAGTCTGGCATTCCAATCAATACACTACGGGGTAAAATGTTCTGCACAAGTGTCCTCATCTTCAAAAATGTCTTTGCAGATGGGCCTGGCAGGTAACAGGGAGGATGGTGTAACAATGTCTTTATTGTGAATTTAAACAAAGAACAATGGGGAGATAGAGACTGATTATTTACAACTGATAGCTGATGGCTGACCTTGGGCAATGTTACTACCAAAAAATGAGATTTTCTGCTCCTTCAGAATTTGGTTACCCACAGAGGAACTGTTCTATGATTTCAATTATGCAGCAGTTAGGCCTCTAATCCCTTCCATGGATTGAGCTCTAAAATACTAAAAAAAATCATAGCAAAAAACCCTTAAAAAAAACCAAACAAAAAACTACACACACAATTAAAAAACAAACAAACAAAAACAAACCAAAGAACCCCAAAAAACCAACAAGTGGGGCTTCTCACTCACTTGGATGTCGCTGAGATTTTTATCCCTGAAATTGTAGTTCAGAAAGCCCTGATCTCAGAGAATTTCATGTTCATTGTCTTTTATTCCCAAGATTCTCCTGTATTGCTAGAAGAAATTACTAAACTTCAGCATTAGCCTACATTTGTTCTAAGGTCTGGCTTCTCCCACATTCCATCATTATAAATCTGATTTTTCATAAATAAACACAACCCTGGACACCATTGTGCTTTGTTACAGACCTAAACTGGAGTTACCTACAGTGACTGGCATAGCTATAAGTTAAAAAACCTCCTCAAAACCAGACAGCAACAAACCAGTTCCAACAGTGGTATTAAGAGTTAAATTATTTAACAGGAGATTCACTCAGCTCAAAAAGTCAGCATTCCCAAATCTCTGCCATTCTTTTACATACTTCATAGCCAGACTGGGTCTCCATATGTTCAGAATAATCCAACTCATGGTGAGACTAATCTCCCGAAAACTAACTCATTAAATTAATGTCAGTGATTTTATATGCCTGACTTGTGGAAACAACTCATGGGAGAATGACAGGTCCTATGTGCTGTAGTGCCCTGCCACCACTGCCATTGAACTGACCCTTATGGGTAGTTTGAACTCCAGTGCTGAACTTGGCAACTTAATTTCAGGTTTATTGGAATCTGAGAGGAACATGCATATATCTGCCCTGTCAGGACAGCTTTTGCTGATGCTTATTGGCAGAGGACGCTGTCAGAAGTGAAATCTTTTGGCCAGGCTTCTACCTCCACAAGCTATCTTACCATTAGACTATTCAGCAGTCAAATAGATCATCCCTCAGATGAGTGATTGCAACAACAGTAGCATTTGGAGGTTAGAAATTATGTGATATCAAACACAGACCAATACTGCAATGCTGCCACAAAAAGGAAGAACCTGCACCGGGTTGAATTCATGGATGTGCAAAATATAAATTATTTTAAGTGTTTTTATCACTGTTCTTGGCTTGGACTAAGGTTCAGTGGCAGTGATTTACTGCTCTTGGTTCTGGTGTTACTGACCAAATTAATTGTTGGTGTTATGACACTGATTTACTATTTGTAGTGTTTTAGAAATAGGTGCCACTCTCATGAACCATGTCCCTCTTGTTCCACAGGCTTTGTCACCAGGAGACAGAATTGTGGTTGGTGTTGGAAGAGCTCCCAGTGGAAAGCAAGGGATGCAGGCAGATGGGAGAGCAGAAGGAGCCAGAGCATCGATACCGGGGCCCAGTCTCAGCACAACTGCAGTGCAGCAGCACTAAGCTTGTCATGCATACCCGAGAAATTTAAGGTGGGATTTGAAGGAAGGAAATGAAATGGCTTTGGGAATTTTTAGAGGGAGACACTCCAAATAAAAAAAGTGGGCTTGGACAGCTCATGTCTGAGCTGGGTAGGAGGGAACTGTCATCTTAATAAAGCATGGGCAAAATCTGGACTGTGAAAGAGGTTGGAAGACAGAAGGTGTGCTTGATGCCATGGAGAAGGGAAAACTCAAATGGGGAGGAAAATCAGAAGGGCCACAACAGGAAATTGATTTTTGCAGCAATATTTTGAATTGGGACAGGAGAAGGTGAAAAGGAAGGACATAGACATGACAAAAATGTATGGGAATGCCACGTAAGGGGACTAAAGAATGGATGAGCTTGTTCCAGGAAACACAGAAAGGAAAAATAGGTAGTTCCTCTCTTTTGTTCAGTTTTGGCTGTCATAGAGGAGATTCTTCTAACATTAGGTAAAACTCTTAATCTGCCTGTATCTCAGCTCCTTCCCTCCTATCCTATCCCAGAAGATGGATAATAACATTTGTTCTTGTTGTAAGGAGATATTCCTTTTTGGCAGAGAATTTTCTGACCATGGTTTATTCCTCTAATTAGTAAAAGTTTGGCCTTTTATCAAACCTAGATTTAAACTGAAACAATAAATAATAATAACTTCTAAAAGCTCTCAACAAATGTAAAGCAGTTTGAAAAGAGTAGAAGATATGAAGCAGAGAAAACAGGAAGAAAACACTTTGAGAATGGAAATTTATCCCAAGTTTTGCATGTGAGAAAGCCACTGCACTGGCACAACCACAGTACCAACACAGTACTGCCACCACATCAGGGCAATATATCACTATAGCTGTAATGTGGATGTTTGAGCAGTAAAACACAAGGACCCAAGTGGATGCTGTCTGCTAGGATTTCTCCAATGCCTGGGATGCACCCCTACTGTTTGCTTGGTTTAGCAGTTGGGAATTTTCTTGATTGTCACAACACATTCAGGAGCAAAGGGTTTGTTGACTTCCCTCCTGGCAGGATAACACAGACAATTGTGTACTAACAGCAAACCAAAATGGCCAAGGAGGGAAAATTTGGAGAACTTGAACTGTTTATGGATAGAATAAAAAATTATTCTCTTTCCTTACCTCTTCCTTCTCTCTGATTCATCAACTTACATTATTTAGTTAGGAAAAATATACCTTATGCTGAGCTGAACTAGAACACAAAGACCCAAACTGTTTCCAGCAGATTTTTTGGGGTTTTTTTGATTTTTTTTCAATTCCTATTAAAATTTTTGTTTGATCTTATTGAAAAGTTATAATTAGGCTTGTTGAAACACTCCCTTTGCGAAATGCATAGTATCTAGGTAAATTTGACTTAAATTGTTAGCACTGCCCTCTAGCAGAAGGCAGATCTGGCCTTCCTTTGGGAGGTGAAATATTGAGCTTGATCCACATAAAAGTAAAATCTGTGCTAACAACAGCAAACATAAACGACCTTTAATAACATGTACATACTTAAGGATTTAAAAAATCTTAGTAGAAAAGGGCATTCTCTTCCTTCTTTTCCCTTTCAGTGAAAGTATCAGTGTAATGAGGGAAGAGAGAACAGGTTGGTAACAGGAAAACTGAGGCTTCATGTAAGAAAAAAAATCCATCTCTCTGTAAAAGTTCTTCTAAAAACTGCATACAGGGAGATATTCTGGTAACAAATGAAGGGGAAAAAATCAATCTGGAAACAAAGCTTGTTTTTATTATTGTGATGAGAACAAGATTCGCGTTGAGAAATTAAATTCTAGTGCAGTCCATGTTACATCTTCTCACTCAGGTATAAGCCTTGAGAAACAGAATGTACAGCCAAGTCACAAGAGAGAGCCACTTCAAGGAAAGGTACCCACGTAGACACTAATATAATGGCTATTTGAAAAGAATTATGGATATTTGTATGTGTTTGAGCTGTAGCATATCCCATTGCTGTCTCAGAGGAAATCTTCACAAATTAAATTACCACAGCAAAGGCTGTGGGTAGTGTTTGTATAGTATAAAGCCCATTTTTTTCTGAAAGTCTGTGATTAATGTGCTTCATGTCATAAATCTGGTCAGCTGGTAGGATGATTAATTGAACACACTGTTCCCCTCTTCCCCTCTCTCAGATCATTCCTGGTTTATCGATTATCGCATGGTTTTTTCTTTCCTACAGTTAGAGCTCACTAGTTTTCACTTAAAATGATCAGATTAGACCTGAAATGTTTGCTGTGTGTAAGCTAATTCTAGTCACTTGAAACTTCACGTAGCATATATTCTGGGTAAATCTGATTAGAATGGACAATTGACTTCTGATCTGTGCTCACTCCGAGGGACAGCACAGCAGCCCCAAACACGCAATTAGACCGAGCACACGGAGGGCCCTGTGCGGGGGGAGGCAGCAGCTCCTGGCCAGTCTGCCACTTACCATTACCCAAACCAACAGAGGATGGCACTGAAACAAGAGCTGAAGTCAAAAGGCAGGGAGAGACTGAAAGTGCCCGGTCTCTGAGTGCTGTAAATGACCTTGAGATATTTCCTGTAAATGTTGGGGAGTCTGGCTCTATTCTCAGGCAAGAACCCACAGTGATGCTTTTCTCAGTCATGAAATACTGTTTTTGAAATACCATTCTTGTACTTTAAGTCTCCAAAGGATAAATAAAACTTGCGGTAGGCAGATCTATTTGTGTTTACAGGAGGCGTTGAGCTCTTTCTGGATTCTGGACCATTTATGGCTGTCCATGGCTCCTCCTTTCTGCTCTGCTGTTCCGGGACTTCTGAGGTCTTAGTCATAATAAACCCCTACAGACTATTTTCTACTCATCTGCCATGACCCCTCAGACACTTCACACAGTCAGACACATTATTCCTTAAAATCAGACCTTTTCTGCTCTCAGTGAATATGTATCCTGTAACCCCAGTTTCCTCCTTCCCCTTTTCCCCTTCCCCTAAAAGCTCATGCTTTTATTCTTTTCATTTCTTAGATTCCACAATTTTTCTTTTCTATCTTCTCACTTCTATGAAGTCCTCAGAAGCTCAGCCTCTGCACTGTCCATTATTTTACTCCACCACTTTTGACTAGAGCCTGCAAACACACTTCTCCACCCTTGGCATGTCTCTTTCACCAACCTTTGTCTGCGGTGCTTCTCCCCTTGCTAACAGCTAAACGTAGCTGCCACAAAATGGGCTCCTTTGGCCTCTTATCCAAGCTGTCCTTTCCACGTGCAATGCAGAAAGAATGTTAGTCTAGATTTCACCCCTGGCCTCCTGATTGCTGCCCTGCTCTTAAATCTGTTCTCTGTTATGCTATTAGCTTTTTATAGGCACTACACCTATTTTCTTGAGTCCCTTCATGATTCTTCTGTGAGTCACTGGCATCAGATGGAGGTTACCTCTGCATCTTTATCTGTACAAAAATAGTTGCACTTGCCCTTGTACATTTTCATGACCTCCCTCTTCCCAGGCCTCTCCTGTTCACACAACTCTTTTATAGCATCCCTTATGTGCTTTTCAACAAGATTCTTTAAGTCTAACCTACAACTCAGGAATAATCTCTAAGGTTCATCCCTCTTTTAAGTCTCTCTTTAAAGTCTCTTCAAGAATGCCCCCCCCCCCACATGTGCTTCCTGTAACAAATTACCAGGACTGGCCAGAACACAAAGATCTTCAGCTATTTGTGGGTGCCTCATTGTATGCATCTGACGTAAATTTACCAAAATCTAAAGTGTAAAGACTTTCAGTCTGAACATACAGCCTTCCTCCTGCTCCATTGTGACCTTTTACCTGAGCTTTTTTAATGTCTGAGACACCAACTTGTATTTTTCATAAATAAGATGTACTGCACCTTTCACTGAGAAATGATGCTCACTGGAGGGTCTCAGCTATCTTGCAACATAATCAGTGGGAAAAGCCATAATAAATGCACTATGAATAAATGTCTTTTAAAAAAAAACAAAACAAGATAAAACTGGCTTTATGGGCACATCCTTATAGATTTGAGTCCTGAGAAGAGCTGATATTCACATTACAAAGACAAATAAGGATTTAATAGAACTAACTCACAACAGTAGGATCAAACAAAAGAAAATATTTCAGAAAGACAAAAAGAGGAAGTGACCACTTCTTTCAATGTAAGGAAATGAACTGACCTTGCAGTTTCACCAAGAAGAGAGTATTTTTATTATTTCTTTTGTGACAGAACTGAATTCCTTTTCTCTTGCTTTTATCAAGCAGTAGGAATACAATATCTCCTTTCATAAGAGAACCAGAGTCTATTTTCTAGCCTCGAAGTAACAACAAATCTTGCAAGTGCTTTAAAAATGGATCAGCACATAGAGGCGAGAATAGATGTAAATTTCTAATTTAGTGCAGCATTTTCTTACACCATTTCAGAGTAATTTTGATGTTTTATGTAGTATTTAAAGTCCTACAACCATAACTTTTAAGGGAAAAAAAAGAAACCAGTAAACCCTATAACAATTCTTTGCCCTATGAGCTATGATTATTTTTAGACCTGCTATTAGGTTTTCAAGGAAAAAAAAAGATCATACGGTAAATTTAATCAAAATAATTGCAAAAAACAAAAGTGAGGAAGCTAAGGAGAAACAATAAAGACAAAAATAAGTTTCTTAACTATAATATGAAATCTCCTATCAATGTGCCTCTCTTCTCACTCGTAAAGGTAATAATCAGAGCATGTGCAAATGGCCTGGTCATTTTGTCATTATAATTCTTTTTAAATTGGGTTGTCAACAGCAAGTATGAAGTTCAAAGAAGAGTTCTATATCAGAGAGCAGAACGTATTAAACGTGTCCTCTCTTTCCTTGTCCCTTCCCTGCCACACATACATTTCATTCACAAAGAACAGAGACTTGCAGTCCACAGGCACAAGGGTAGCTCATTTGTGATCCTAAAGAAGTGGGTAGCTATTTCTTCATCTATGGCTTCCACCACTGAGGAGTGTGTTAGGCAGTAAAAAAAAAGAGAGAGGAAAAAAAAAAGGACTAAGAGTCTTAAACCTATATGGAAATACAATGTCTCATTTGGGACAGGGTGGGATACACATACCTTACCCAGATATGTCCATATGTACAAATCACCATGGGCTCCCATACTAATCAAAGACACTTAGACCATGGTTTGTTGATTTTTATAACTGGTGTTGACATTTGGTCTGCTGAATCGTGCTCTAAATGTCACTGACTGTCCAATGGGTCTCCACTGAACAGGCAACAAGCTTCAACATGGATGTTGACATCACTGACAACTGAACTCAGGGAGGGGGATCCCACTCTAGGAATGGGATTCTGTTGCTGAAACAAAGGTGCTTGTAGAACTTTGGGATGTGAAAGACCATCTCAGACATCTCACTGAGGTACAAAGTATAGGAAAGATCTCTTGGGAGCTCCAGGTCCTTTTGATTGTCAGAGAGAGGTCAGGCATGATGTCCTAGATGGCTGAAATTCCTCATTAACTGGAGTCCAACACATGGACTCTATTCTGTAACCTGGTATTGGAAACTCAATAAACTAAATATGTGAGGACGTACAGAACTTAGAGAAATTTTAAAGAGCATAAATATAAATACAAATATGATTTTCAGAACAGTCATTTTTACATGTGTGAAAGAACCTGAAGATATTTAAGAGCACAGGTTTCTCTGAGTGCAAAGGCAATAGAAATGCCCTAAACACCAGGACTAGCACATGGCTCTAACATGAGAGGGATGTCTTGGTTTAACCCCAGCCAGCAGCCAAGCCCCAGGAAGCTGCTTGCTCACCCCCACCAGTGGGATCAGGGAGAGAATCAGAAGAGTAAAAGCTGGAAAACTCATGGGTTGAGATAAAGACAGCTTAACTGGGAAAGTAAAAAGCTGTGCCCAGAAGCAAAACAAAGCAAGGAATTAACTCCCTGTTTCCCATGGGCAGGCAGGTGTTCAGCCATCTCCAGGAGAGCAGGGCTCCATTACAGGTAATGGTTACTTGGGAAGGAAAACACCATCACTGCAAATGTCCCCACCTTCCTCCCCTCACTTTATATACTGAGCATGATGTCACATGGTCTGGAATATCCCTTTGGTCAGTTGGGGTCACCTGTCCTGGCTGTGTCTCTTCCCAACCTCTCCTGATCCCCAATTTCCTCCTCAGCATGGCCATACAAAAAGCAGAAAAGGCCTTGACTCTGTGTAGGCCATAACAGCAATAACAAAAACATCTCTGTATTACCAACACAAATCCAAAACACAGGCCCATACCAGCCATTGGGAAGAAAATTAACTCTGCCCCAGACAAAACCAGCACAGGGTGAGAAAGCAGAAACAACAAATTCATAGGAAGTACTAATATTTTTCAGCATTTGTTCAATTTTTTTTTGCTTGCTATTGACCTCTGGTGATTTTTCTCTGCTTTGAGACTTTTGTGCCTAGCTCTAAGTGTTCATTTTATGGTTGTTTGTGGAATAAATGCTTTTTATTTGCTTGTTTACATGCCAAATACCCTATTTTAAAGAGCAATATTTTGTTTTGCTTACATATAGAAGACATTTTCTCAGTTAAATTTCCCTGAAAATCGATGGGTTTTATATGGAGGAAAAACACAGTTCCATGGTGCTTTAGCCAAGATTGTGTATTATGATACTCTAAGAGAAAATAGAGATTATAAAACTTATAATAAAGTTATCATATTTGTCCTTTATAATGAAGAGTTCATCTCTTTTCTTTCTTGGTTGCCATGGTATTCTTTTGTGACTTTATTTATAAGTGCTTTATGTAGAATTCATGGTCTTTTTCTTAGATTGGAATATTTTTTTTCAGTCTCTGTGTATTGCCAAAGTCTCCTCCTGTACATAAATTTCAAGTTCAGGCATCATTGAAAAAACTCACATTGGAGATTTTCAGAACTATCTATAGTAAATAGCATCTCAGATTTTATAAGAAAAATTGCTGTCTTCAGCTGTTGCATGAAGCATAGGCCTTTTCAAACTCTCCCAAAAAACAGTGAAAGATCTTACTGGATTCCTCAACAGGAAGTTACCGAAGTTCTCCATATAATATTCAGGCATTTCCTTGCATCTTTTTTGACTTACCAAAAAAGCCAAAGTTTCATGACCCAGAAAAAAAAAAAAAAGGCAAAGCCCCATATCTACACACAAAGAAGTAGATGACTTAACTGCACCCTAAAAATACTCATTCCTAAAAGTTTGAAATAACACCAAAACAAAAGATATGAAATTAGTACCAAAGCACTGAGTAGCCTTGCCTGGAGTAGGAGTTCAAAAACCTCTGAAGAATAAAAGGCTGAATGCACACTTCCTGCATGATAAATCAGCACCATTACCACACTATAAAGGAGACACTGGCTGGGCTCCAGGTGTTTCTCCCGTAAGATCTCAGTTGTGCTCAGAAGAAAAGACCTTTGAAAATGCTACTTTAGGTCTCCCTCTGTAGCTAAGAACCTGAGTAGCATGTGAACATCAACAGGCAGAATTGGATGCCTTGGGGATTATACAAGAGCTGAACGTGCTTCTGAGTGAAGGTGTTCCAAGGCCACCAAGGTTCCTGTGGTTTGTAGGGCTGGCATGGTTTAGGTGGACTGGGTGTGAAAGCCAGCAGAATGGAAAGGAGAGGAGAGATGAGATTAACACTGATTCCTGGAAAAACTGCTTCCCTGGAAGGACTCAAAGCAGTTCCTGGCTGAAACCAAGAAGAGGCTTCTGGTTTGAGTCTGCAGTTGTGTCAGAGCATCAGAGGAGCTTGCCATTGCTACTGTGACTGCACGGACAGCTCCAAGGACCTGCTCTTCCTCAGCTACCAGGGGACACAAAGTCTCAGGAGAATACAGGACCTCACTCCTCAAGGTGCTCCATTCAGGGTTTTGCAGCAGATTGTCTGAAAACTGGAAATTTGAAGTTGGTGACTGTTGTGACCAGCTGTGGCAAAGCTCCAAGAAGTAAGTAAAGGGACAGTCTGCACTCCTCCTCACGGGCAGCCACTCCTACCAGATGTCAGAGTTCAGCAAAGGTCACTGTAGTCTGCAGACAGTCTGTCACCAAGATTCAAGGCAAGATCCTCAGACAGGTTTTTACAGGCTGTAGCCATCAGTTTGAGGGTAACTGTAGCAGTTTTGTGTGGTGATTGTAACCATCACTTCTGTGGCCATCAGCACTATCTCCAATCTGACACCCACCAGCCCTCAAGCAGCACATGGCAGTTTCACCACCTGTTTGTTCAGCCACAGTAAGGTTTGAATTGTGAGTCTCCTTTCCTTCCTGCACAGCCCGTGCTGCTAAATTTGTGATATCTTTTTCTGGGATGCTGCAAGAACACTTTGCCTTTCTTTTACTGTTCCTGTTATGTTTTGATTCTTTCTTCACGTCCCAGAAATTCTACACAATCAAGCCACATATAACAAAGATGCTCTCAGGTATTACTCTTCTCTGCTTAGCAGAGAAAGGAAACACAGCAGGTTCTGAGTGCTGCTTGCACATGTTCATAAGGGACATGGTACAAATCTTTTCTAGCTGGCTTAACTGCTCCTGTGATCTTGTCTGATTGTTGTCCTGCCTCTCGCTTTTCTCCAGAGTGTTTCACACTGATGCTACAATTCATCCTGTCTTCTTGTATGCGGAGAACATCATCTGTGGCAGGATCTTTGTCACTGTGTCTCTGCTGAGAAAACCATTAATTTATCTACTTTTCTTTATTATTGTTATTCAACTTTTTTTGTTAAACAGATGCAATAATCATACTGACAGTGGATGACAGGATTACACAAGTTTGATTAGTACATAATGAAAATTGCCTGTAACATAAGTACTTTGCAATTATGTAAAAAGCACAATGCCATCTGGGTCCTGCTCATATTTCTCTCTTTTTTTTTCTTCCCTAATAAATGACAACTAACAATAAAATTTTACTCTGTAGTAAAATGTGAATTGCTGCAACAAGAAATTATTAAAAACACTTTGTGTTTTCTTCTTGGCATTTTAAGACTTAGAAATCAGGCCAGCAAGTGTTTTGCCTGCTGAGTAGTCCTTATTCACAAAAGGAGCCATTGACTTTAATAGCGTGACCTATCTGGTTAAAGATTATTTGCAAGAGCCGAATGTTTCCAGGTCTCATAGAGAAGGGGGAGAGATTGATTCAGGCTCCTGCAGAGTAATCATTTCCTATCTTTCTTTCGGTCACCTGACCCGTGAAAATATAGTAAATTGCAATGCTCCAGCCCACAGTGTATCCATCATTTCTATTATTACTGTTATTTAATGCATGTGTCCACCCAGGGTTTTTGGACAGTGCATTCCACAGTGGCCATAAGCTGGCAACCAGGACCTGGCATCCTCTTGACTCTTTGACCTCACAGTAACATGTCTTTGGAGCACTGAAACTGAGCCCTTGGTTTCTCCCAGTAGACACTCAGAAATCAGTGAAAGCAACTGGCCTGTCAAGACCCTTGAAAAGGCTGAGGTAAATGACCCCATAAGAATCCCAGCATGAACCAATGAGGGAACTGGGATTACCAGACAGGGTTAACTGCATCTCAAACTCTTGCTACATCCCCTACAAGAAAAAGAGGTTTATCAAACTCCTTGTTAAAACAGTGGTGGGTGAGAAGGGGAAGGTAATTATCCTTCTATAAATGTTGAAAATTAGATAAGAACTTCTGGTACAAGGGTCTGCTGGATTTGGGCTTTTATCTCTGCAGAACAGTATTCCTTAGGCACCAAAATACATAGTTAGAAAAGTTCTTGCAAGATTCATGATTCCATGCATGTATAATGAATTCAAACAAGAATTATATAAACCTCCACGAACTACTTTCATCTGTGTCTGGGAAGTCCTCTGTGTTTTTGCAGTCAAAATGCTGTTTGAGATTACTTTAGCTGGATGTAAAGAATGGCCTGTTTACATAAAGAAAAATAGCACAGCGTTCCTCTACAGTTGCAGGGAGAGCTGTAAAGAAATTTCACTCCTGGTAAGCAATAGATAAAACATTTCTCTGTGCTGCCTGTGGCCCTTGGAGATAAAATGTCTTCATTTTCTGTTGGGAAGATGGCACCAAGCATAGGGCAAAGGCATGATGAGAGGTAGTGGAAAAGGAAAGCTCCATGTCTGAGGAAAGGAGTCAAGTGGGCAGGCTGGGCTGCTCTCTTCTCAGACTCCAGGAGTTATGTCAGGTGAATGTGCTAAATGACAAAGAAGGATTTAGGTCAGCATACCTGAGAACAGTTTATCTTTAAGAGAGGCAGAAAGGAAATGACTGCAATAAGATACAGTCCCAAAGCTTTGGCTTCAAAACTCAATAGGTTAAAAAAAAAAATTAAAATATGAGGAATGTTAGTCACATGAGGTAAACAGAAAATGAGATTAAATACTAAATAGTTTACCAAGACTAGATAATACTCAAATAATCATATATCTCCCTTTGATAGCAGAACTGATTACGCAGACAAAGGAAATGCAGTGGATGAGATCTGTCTGCATTAGCTAGGGCATTAGACATGGTGTCACATGGGAAGACACTAGTGAGGGAGAAAAATGGAGAATCAGTGTAACATCTGCAAAGTGGGGAGGGATTTAGCTAAAGGGTCTGACAGCTACTGCACTCAGCAGGGAGGTGTCACACTGAAGAGAAGCTATTAGGGAAGTTCTCCAGAGTTCCTCCACACTTACCTTTAATATTTCAATTACTGAACATAACATAAAATATCTATTAAAATTCTCCATTGAACTAAAGTTGTGACAAGCACAGATCAGGACTGCGTGGATCCAGAGGAGCCATGGTTTGTCTGAGTTCTGCCACACTAGAAATGGGTGACACTCACTTGGACTGAACACAGGGCCATGTACTATTGATTAAGAACAGATATTTGTGCTTAAAGATGGAATCAGATGGACATCCTGGGAAGATGTGAATGTAAAGTTTTTTTCAGCTGTTCTACTCACCCAATCCTTTCAGAGAAGTGTTCTCAGGGTAGAAATGAAAGGAGGAGGAGTAAGGCATGCAGGTATTTCCTGCTTAGGCTTTTGAAAATGAGAGCAGAGTTGGAAGTCAAGGAATGGAACAAAGGTCATCTCCAACTTCCATTGCTGCTGTCAGCGGTGGCATCATGGCAGAGAAATGAATTCTGTGAATGTGGGCAACAGACACCAGTAGGAAGCTCTTTCAGCCTTCAAGATTCCCTATTCCCTGTACTGGCAGATGCTCTTTGCCATCATTTGCTCTCCACTGGGATTCCTATACAGCACTTGCAGCTGCTGGTGCCCACCTTTCAGTTTGCTCTCTTAGTGAATATCTCTGATGTCTCACACCCTCACTGCCACCTGAACAGCTACGAAAAGTAAAGGCAGAACATTTGTTCATTTTACAACTGCATCAAAATGGCTTTTGGGCTGCTTAAATGCCTTTTGGATGAAAACTTTTACTGAAAGTCACAAAGGAATCTTTCATTTAAATACTTGTGAGACAAGAGTTGTGCTTACAAAAAAAGTCACAGTCACACAAAGCGATGTTAAAAGTAGCACTAGCTATTTCCAAAACAAATAGCAAAAGTTACAAAAAAACCCTACATTTGTCTCTTGTTGAATTTCACAAGACATTTTAATAATAAATTAAGATGTGTAACCTGTTTCTCTTAATTAATCTGAACTGACTCAGTGAATTATGTAATTCTGGGACTATTGCCAGTCTGCAAATTGTTTAAGCCCATAGTAGTTTATGATAATTCTTGTGTATGAAATGTATTAATCCTGTGGAAAACAAAATACTAGCATTTGTTTAATGAAATCATTATCACTAAACACTTATCATCTGTTTAATGAAATTCAGAAATGCACAGATGGTTGTTCTCTTATACAGCAAATGCATGTTTAGCAGAAACAATGTTGAGAAGTAAACACAGTAATCAGTATTACAAATGTCCCTCTTCGCAATAAAACTGAAACATTTTTTTTCAAACACGGACATGGACTATCAGCCCACAGTAAGATTACTTATCTCTTGAAAAGAGTCCTCTTTGAAATTAAAATAGGAAATAATCTGCTTTTTGTAACAACAGATTAAAACAAACCCAAAAATCCAAAATGCTATCCTGATCCAGAGACCCACAACTCTCCAGACTTCTCAAATCCCCAGCCACAACATGCATAATAAACTTAAGTGAGGGTGACAATTATACCGAGGAATTATCCAGGATTACAATGGCAATAATTGTTATCTCCTACCTAAAACTGGTATAAGTTTAGCCAGCACTCATCACAAGCACATTTCTTTTGTTATGCAGAATATACAGCTTTGCAATTTTCTTTCTTCTGTAGATTTGGACTGCCTGTAGGCATTTACCCCTCACTGCCCGATTTTGTTCTGCTCTGCTTTAGATGTTCTCAGTTATTTAACTGCTCCCATATGAAATTCTGGGTCTGCCTGAAGTCATGTCATGTTGAACTGAAGCGGAGATGTTAAAGTATGTGATTTAGCCATACAGCACAGCCTCACTCCTCTCCCACATCCACAGAGGTTCTGGGGATAGAGCTTGACAAAGTGTCTACAAAATCAAATTGCTTCTCAACATTTTGTCCTTGGATTTGCTCTTCCTATATACAAGGACAGCAAGCAGGAGAATAACTAATACAGGAAAGAAAGCTGTAAGGGAGCATTTACTTATGGGGATTAACATGATACAGCACAGTGACTTTGCAACCTGCACTGCAAAGGACCAGATGTCCCATCACAGTAATTCCCATAACTTAAAGAAGTACATGTACAATTTCTTTGCCCTGCTTTACTTCTGTAAATAAATTCTGTGTTGCTTTCCCACTGAAAATCCTGTCTGTTTTCAGTTTGCTAACAATCTCAGCATGAAAACACATAGATCTCAAGCACAGCTTTATTCAAGAGATAAGTGTCAGGTGAAAGCAACTCTTTCATTGAAAACTTGACAAGAGCAGGTTGCATTAGACACAAAATTGCTTACAGTGGGTGAAATTTTAATCCATTAAATATAGATTTCATCTTTTTCCTCTTCACCACTTTGTGGAACTGCTAGAAGACAGGTCAGAGTAGTCTTCCAAACAAGCTACATGTAAATGATTTAATAAACACATTTCATACATCCAAGTTGGAAATTGGCCAGACTCCACAGATAACAGCCTGGAATTGTTCCCACCTTTCAGAATCAGGTGGAAGAACAGGTTTCTATTTTTCTATTGCCACTCTTCCATGGTTCAGATCAGTGGCTAAATCTGTTCTCAGTTCAAGGCAAGGCTGATGGGATGAAAAAGGAAATCTGAGCAGAGAGGAGAGTGAGGAGATATTCTCTAAAGGAGCTATCAGCCCTCAGCCCTGGGGAAAATGGGGGATATTATTAGTGCAGGCAAATTTTCTGTTGCTTTACTATGGTGACTTTCTGTGTCTGTGAAGACCTGCTGGAGGCAGCCTAACTCCAGCTGCAGCACTGCCAGAGAGCAGGTGGGAGAAGTGAGAAGCCCTTGAGTCCAGGCAAAAACCTGACACTGAATAGCTTTTCTCCTGCAGAGGTGCTGAGGGAAATAGGGCAGCACCCTAGTTTAGGGCAAATTTGGGAGGAAACCTCCGAATGGGGTTCCTCTGGAGAGCAAAGCCAAGCAGACCCTCCCCTCCCCCCAGCCAGTCCGGGAAAAGAACTTCCTTGGAAAAAAATGGAAAAAACTATTTATTTAACAAACAAACTGCCCACAAGCATAAGGAATGAATAATATGAAACAATAAAACCTCTCGCTGGTCCGAAGAGAGATGGCAAAACTGAGAGAAGTCCTTGCTGGGACTTGGCTCAGCTCCCTCAGTCTCTTATCAGTCCCGGTCCCTTTGGCGCTGGAAAATGCCCAGGTCCAGGCCCGGTGGGCCGCGGGCGCAAGATCCCGGTGCTCCGCTGGGTTTTTTCAGTCCAGAGCAGGCTTAAACAGTCCCAAGAAAAGGGAAGAAAAACAGTCCAGGAAGCTTCTTTGCCTCAGCTAGCTAGACTAACTAAAAAGAAAAAAAAACCCTCTCTGGTTGCTGTCCGTGCATCCTATGAACAGCCCATCCTGAGGAAAAAAAGAACCGATGCAGAGGAGTGAAAATTGTTTTTCAAAACAAACTGCGCCCTTCTTTCCGTTCTTCACTCTCAAACCATTCTTAAAGGTACAGAACACAGAGCACACACAGAACAGATGACTGGGGATACAGGCACCATAGTCACCTTGGGACAGGCAGGATCATGGACCGCTTCTTCCACTCTACAGGGCAGACCCACTCTCTGAAAAGGAAAACAAAAAAGTTGCTGAAGCTGCCAGAAATACTTTGATCAGTGGAAAAATAATATGATCCCTTTGGATTTCCCTTCCTCAGGACTTTCTTCAGGAGCAGTTCAAACCAAGGCAGTATCAGGGATAGTTTCTCTGGTTAAGTGTAGCATAATTAAGGAATCACAGACAATAGTGGCTGACACACTGGGATCGCTAATATTTAGGGCTGATTTTCACAAGAGTGAAACTGGAGAATTTGGCTTTGCAAAAAAAAAAAAAAAAATCCCCATGGAACCTCAAAGCCAAGGTAATTACTGTGCATTTTCTTTCCAACTGCTTCTCTGCCACTTTGTATTTCTCAGACTTGTATTATTGAAAGGAAAAAACTGAAGGGCATTTTCTTGCCTCTACCGCATGGTTAAATCTTTGAAAGCTTTCTATTTTCATCTAGCACAGATCCTTCTCTGACTTATCCCTGCCCACCCTCCAAGCAACAGCAAATCCAGATTATGTGTTAAAAACAAAAAAAGCATCCAGTCCATATGCACATTATATTTTAAAAAAGCAAAAAAAACAAAAAACAAAAAACAAACCAAAAAAACCCCAAAAAAACCAAAAAAACCCCACAAAAACCAAACAACCCTTTCCTGATGTCTCCCTTTAAATTTTGTCTTATTTTTCTCCTCTGGGAAACCAGTCTATACTTTCCCCCACTTCTTTACATTTTCTGAAGGCCCTTAACTCTGTCCTCTTAGCATTATCATGCATTTAATTTAGTTAAGCAAATTTAGTTTGTATCATTCCGTTTGCTGTTCCTGCCAATGCTCTGAGCCTTCTGTGTTAGCACAGGGACTGCAGGAGCAGCACTGAGGTTTTAATCTGGATGTACAGTCAACAGAGGAATTTATAGCACTGGCAGACCCTTGTGTTTGTGCTGGACTGTGAGACATCAATCATTTCCAGAGGCTTTTGCCAAGAAGGTGAATGGCCAGATGTCTTATTTTGGTAAGTTTGTAATTCTTTCTAAACAGGGAAATAATCTTCCTCCAGCAGACATGAATCTCCTCCAGAAGCAACACCTCAAGTTATGAAGCCCCACATAAGACAGTTCATTGGCTTTCAAAATACCCACTGAGCTCAAGTGTCTCACATTCAGCAGACTGCATATGCATGATTTAGTTAATGAACACATTTAAAGACCGACATTTACTTCTTTTTTCTTACTCTTACTTTTGATTTGAATCAAAGGTCCAAGTGTTTGCCTTTAGAAACATCTACATTTTGGGGTAGATTTGCATAAAAATCCCAATAACTTCAATTTCCAAAGCATCAGTTAGTTTCATTGTAACAGAAGACAGGAAACACTTCTTCTGTTCAATATATTTCAGTAAGTTTTGTAAGTAAGCTCACTGAAGATTATAAACATTCCTCACAACCCCACCACCAGCCCAGGAAAATAGCTTTTTCAAACGTAGAAATGCCACTGTAATAAATGGGGGGGGAGTTTTTCCCCTCTCATTTATTTTAAAATAACCTCAAAATAATGACACACCCCCCCCCAATAAAATAGAAAAATTCAAACTTATTTTTCAAAGTAGTTTTCTCAAAAATTCAAATCGGAATATTGCAATTCCAATATATTTCCCTATGAGGGTTTTTTTTTTTGACACAATTTCAGGAGAGCTCTTTCAACATCTTTTGCAACAACAGTAAGAGAGGAAAAAAGAGAACCTTTTCCAATCACTTTATCCTACAACAAAATACACACTGAGCTTCCTCACTGGTCTTATTACAGGTGTCTGAATGAATGGAACAATTTGATTCAGACACATGTTCCAGCAGAAGAAAAGGACAACTTCACTGCCCCTAAATCTTGTAATCTTAATACTGATTTATTCTTACATGCATTCACAAGCAGCTACCATTGTCCACAAGCAAAGCAATTTGTTCAGCAGAGCTGAGCTGAGCCTTTAGGCTTGTTTGAATCTGCTCTCACACCTCTGAATGGAAAAGAGATGGAAAACCATCTGCTATAACTGGGAGCAAGATGATGCAGCAAAAAGGGAAAAGGGTAAATATTTTTCCCCACTTTGTGAGTGAAGTGCTGACATCACATAAATGCCAGGAGATAAAAATGGTAGTCAAGGGGTGACAGAATAATACAAAAAGCAGTTCTGTAAAAAAAAAAAAAAAATAGTCTCAGACGCGGTATGGATTCAAGAGGAAAAATAGTGCTAATTTTTGTCAAGTATTTTTCTCGTTATATAAAAGTCCAAAAATAACACAGTATTGGCATCATTTAATGAGTGATTTGATCAAGGATGAGTGAGGCAATGAAGACTGGAACTCATTTCTTGAGCTGCTCTATAGATTTACTGATAAATACAGCAATAACACCAAAATCATAGTGAAAGAGGAGGAGAAAGGGTTAACTATTGTGCATTCCTGAGGTGTTTAGGTGGGGGGAAATTAAAGTCCTTGAAGATTTTTGACAGTTTCTAGGGAACAACCAACCACTGGATGTAGAGCTTCTAAATTTCCACTCATGTCACAGTTACCGGCTCACACCATCTTTTATAACACTCAACAATCCTATATTAGAAAAAAGATTTTGAGGATTTCTGCATCCTGTGTACTCTACAGAACAGCTTGAAAGGAAGATGAATCATAGGCAACCAGTTGGCAACTTAGTCTCCTGTTTATTGAAGTGCAGAGTTGAAAAGAGAAAGCGTAACAAGTATAAGTTGGATGAGCTATAAAATTAGTACAATCCTTTAATAACTGGAACTGCAAAACATCCCGAGTGTGAAGTTTTAACAAAGCATGTTTTTTGGACAATTGCCATTCTCTTCATTGAGTAAAACCAAAATGATGATTGAGGAAGACTCACTGGACACTAGTGAAGCTTCTAGACACAGAGTTCCAAAATAATGGATCCCTTTTCATGGATGCAAAATATATTAATAATTTTTCAGCCATTTTAAACAGGAACAAAACCCTACAAAATAATGTTGTGTGTTCAGGGCTTGGTTCATCTGTTTGTACAGGCATGCCTGCTCTTACAAAAGTCATATTTGCCATATATTTAATTATATCTCTGTCTACTCCAAGTGGCTTCACATTTAGGTACCAATGGTGGATGGTATTGGATCACATTGAAATCTTCCTTTGTTTCTCTTCTAATTAACAAATTGGACTGTGCCGTAACAACTGTGGAAGTATAATATTGTACTGCTAAAAAAAAATTCCCTATGCTTGTTTTTTGAGCATCTCTTATATAATTTTCCTTTTCACTTCCTCAAGAATATTGAAATCCAAATGAAATTAATCCTCCAAATGAAATCCAAGACATGATAGGGTTTGGACTTATGTTACCCTGGCCTAATTTGATGATTGTTTTACCAGGATTCCTGTGATAGGAATTGCATGGCCTTTGTGTAGTGTAAAAGTCACAAGAAGGGAGGAATGGTGAAAATAACAAAGAGCTTTTAACTGCAAGCTGAAAATAGAAACCACAGCACTTCACAATCTTTTGAGCAGAAGGGCTTTTTGAAAAAGAACAGTTTGTAATGGGAGAAACAGAGGTCAAGCGACAAAGTACAGGTCTGTGTTACAGGGAAAGCAGCTGAAAAGTGAAGGTACTGAACTGCAAAGCAACCACCAAAGGAATTCACTGACTTTACAAATCATGCACCAGAAGCCCTGCAGAGAAGTTACACTATTTTCCTTTTCTCTTTGAGTTTTTTTGTTTGTTTGTTTTGTGGTGGTTTTTTGGTTTGTTTTTTTGTTGTTGTTTGTTTTTTGAGGGGGGGAAAGGAGCATATACATTTCAGAGCAGTGCAATATGCTGTTACCCACATTCCATTATTTAAAAATATTTTTTATACCCCTCACTTATTTTCCTTATCATGATTCAGGAGGGTGCTTAAATATTCAATGAATCCTTTAGCAATCAACTGAATGACATGCTTAAATTTTGGCAACTATTAAAATGCCTAAGTGAAATGAGGCCTTAAATGACATTTTGTATGTGACCGAGACAGGACTTACAAAGATATGCAGAGATGACATGTAATGATCACATCAATTTCTGAAATATTAATATACCTCCACAGATTTCAAAGTAAGAGTGATTTATGCTGCTAAAGACTTGTCTCACTGTATATATCATATATAAAAACTGTGGGTTTGGGTTGTTAAATAAATATCACTTTTCAGATGATTGAAACACTGTATCTGACAGTATAAAAGCAAAACTCTTCAAAGAATATTCTGTGACAAGGTCCAGAACAGAAGGTTTGGAGCCAGCTAAGTTAATTTTTAAATTATTAATAAGGAAATTTACACTTTCCCTTGATTTTTGAAGGGCTAGACTAGACACCATTCTTGTCACACGCTGTTGAAACTGAAATGTCATAACTGAAAAATGCAAAGTATAAGAGAAACCGAATAAGGGTCAGGAAATAAAGTCAATCAAAGCAACCATCTACAATGCTGAATTTGTTTTGTTTTCTGCTTAGCACAGATCCATTCTTAATTGGTCTTATTAGTAAAATGCATGACTAATAATAACTTAAAATTATAGAGAAACCTGGAATAACTTGGATGGGTAAAGACCTTGGGATGTCTACAGTTTGCAGCAGTGTCAGTTATGGGGTCAGTCCAGGTTGCTTTGGGATTTATACAATTGTGTCTTAAAACTCTCCAAGGATGGAGATGGCACAGCTTTTCTGACTGGGCAGAAGCTCCAGATGGACCATCTAGGTGGTCAGTACCTTCCAGCTTGCTGTCTTTCTTGCACTGGACTGTGGAAAACTGGGTATGCACTGTCCTAAACTCTACACAGATGACTCTGGTATTTGACTTATAAAAGCTGAATATTGCTTTTTTTTGCCACTGACTGTTAAGGTAGCATGGGGTAACTGGCTCCCCCAGGGCTGAGAGCAGGGAGCACCTTGGGCTGCCCCATGGTGTGGTCAGGGCAGGGCCCCACAAACCACATCCTGCCCCACAGCCCCAGGTAAGAGCATCAGGTATCTCTGTGGGGATGGGGATGGGGATNCCAGACCAGGGCAGGCCATTCACCTGTGGTTCAGGGATGGAGCCTGTCTCAGCAGCAGCCACAGCCAAGCAATGCAGGGCTGTAATCCAATACAGCCACAGCTGGGGCAGGGACTGAGGACCAGAGCTGTGGGGTACAGCAACTCCCCTGGGCCAGAAGTCAGCCCAAGACAAGGTCTGCCCGTGGTGCTCCCAGCAGATTCTCCCCACAGTCACCCAAGGGAAGGGGCTACCATGGGAAAGGGCCCCTCTTGCTTCACGGGCGCTGAACTGGTCCCCAGCCCTGGCACTTAGACACTCATAGATTGGGTTTTGTCAAAAAAGACAGTCATTTTCCTGCTTAGAAGAATGTCTTTGAAAATAAAATCTACATAAAACAAGGTATCAATTTCTTTCAAACAGGAATCCTCAGACAAGAGAGGCAAGCTCCCATGAGAAGGTGAAACAGACTTCTACTCATTCAGTTCTCCAATCTGGTGGAGAGATTTCACATCCAGAGGAAGAAATTTCAGCCTTATGAAACCCAAGGTAGCATGCTTTACTCTGCACTGTGTACTTCTAACCACTTCTGAAGTTCAGAGCACACCCCATCACTATTTCGGTTATTTTTCGAGCAGAATGGGAACATTCTTTCTTCATGCTGGAAGTGAAGGATCTGCTCATATCAACATACTACTACAGTTTTTTCCACATGAGGATGTCACTCCACACTGCACCCCGAGACATTTTTATCTCCAGACAGTGAAATTTTGACATAAGTTCAGTGATATAATTGCAGGAAAACAAGTGTAGAAGCAATAACAGACCTTCTAGGTCATTCCTCCTGGGAAAAACACACCAGTAAGTCTGGCTTCCATCACTCACAAGATGGTTGAAGCTTTCACAAAGAGTAAGATCACTTTGTTCATGGATAAACACAATGCATTAGATAAAAGTTGTCAAGGGAAATCCTGTTTTACCAATCCAGTAAAGTTTCATGGAGATTGAGTAAGTGTGTGGCTAATGGATATGCAGAATACATTTTTAAAAGGTTTTTCATAAGATTCCATAACATTATTAGAGAAACTAAGTTGTCAAGTGACACTAGTCGAAGTTTTTGAACTGAAGCTGCTGAAATGGTGAGAAATCACACATTGCAGGACTTAACAGCGGGGGGCCCTCAGATCCTTAAGTCAGTAGTTCTTAAAAATAAACAGAATATTGGGGGGGGGGGGGNAAAGACACAGCAAGTAACTAAACTTGGAAAGTGTATTAATACACAATTAATTGAGAAGACAATTCCTAGCTTCCTTCCCAGGTATCAGGAATTATTATGTCCCTTATAGCTGTGAAGAGCTTATGAGTTAACTGACTGCTTCTCCCTCATGTACACCTTCTCAAAGTTGGCCATTCAGGTTTGGAGACAGCATTTTGGACATACCTCTCTGCTTCTCTTCAGAAAATTGCAGTTGAAATGTTCTTCTGTGTCCCTCATGTTTGGTCATAAAGAGACCCCACACTGGCCTCCTTCAATTAGGCTGCTAGAGTCAAAACTCAAGTAATCTGAGGCCCTTACCACTCATGGGGTAATATTCTCCTCACTGTCTCAGCTTCCCAGAGAAAAATCAATGGTACAAAGAATCACAACAATGTTTTGTCCACAAATAAGCCCTTTGAGCAGAAAAATGCTTGTTTCAAACTAAACTAGACAAGTTGGTGTTCAAGGTCACTCATTTCCTCCCTGGACCCTGAATCCCCAGACATGATTCATTTGCCATTTCCCCAGTAGACTGCAATAACAGCTTCTTTATTATTAAACACAAATATCTCAAAAATCAACAACACAGTCGGAGAGCATCAGTAGGTTACTCTTGTTCCACAAAGGTTTCCTCCTACTTGAGTTATTGGATTATTATCTGGATTTCTCATAAGCATTTCTATTCATCTACAAATTCCCCCTTCATTCTCTGAAGATTTAGAGTCCACACTTCTCACCTCACATCTTCAGGTAAATTCTGAGGAAGAATGCAATATGTACACCACAGTCTGCATGTGTAACTGTTACAAATCAATATGAAATAGTCATACCTAAATAAACAGAATTAAAATCTCAATTGGAACTGCACCATCAAAATCAGTAACACATTTAGATGAGAATTCATACTCTGTTCAATATGAAATATCGATATCATAACAGCAGAGCTATTTCCAGATGTCTTTCAGGCTGATAAGTAATAACATGCTATTCAGAGACACGGATTCAACCCCTTCAGCCCACCTAACAATGCGAGAACAAATTTCTCTTTGTTCAGTATCTCATTAGACCTATTTTGCTGTAGATAATTTTAGTCCTAGAAGTTCTCTGTGATTACTTTTTACATTGTGCTTCTGCACCTCAAAGTGACTGTGGACCTCCATAAGCATTGCATGCCAGGGATGTTCATATCAAATAAGATCAGTTTAAAATCCAAGTTTCTTTTCTTTCACTACTTCCAGTTCTACAAAGTCAAGCCAGCACCCACAGTGTGATGGCCAGAGATGAGGTTTTTCACAGTTAAAGCCACACAGACCACCCCACCATGGGTCTGGAGGACATGTTTCAGGGCTGTGTTTGCTCTAGAGTTTACTTAAACATCAAGTGTTTCCAACTCCCAAAGTCATCTCCCCAAGAGTCAGCTCTGCTATCCGAACCCACTGAACATACACAGCTCAGATTTTTTTTTCCTGTGTCACTACTGGCAATAAAAGTGGTGTCCCATTTTTATCCATATTGTCTTCAGGTTATGTTCCAGCATCTCCACATGATGCCAATCTTCACCCGTACAAGGACATTTTCTGTAAAGAAGTTTTTCCTTGGTGTAATTTCAGGGATGAGCAAATGGCAGTGGGGTTATGGAGGTGTTATTGAATTGTTACTGCTGGCAATAAAGTGCCAGCAGAGCACAGCACAATGTGACTGCCATATTCCAAACTGAGTTACCAGCACTGACAGCTGAGAGTACATATCTTTGCTGATAAAGTGATCACACTTGACTCAAAGGCCCTGGAACACTGTGTGTTTGGGGTGATATGTTACAGCCTTTATAGCCACTAATCACAGGAGAAACGCAGTTTGCTATAACTTCTTTTGATGCAGACATCTGGATGATAGAAGCTAACTGCACCCAGAAAACCTTACAGAATCTTAAATTCCGATCCAAAGTTTTGCACTAACCATGCATACCTACAGTAATTGCTTGAGCTCCCTAATCTTTATTGCATGTGTAGTGCACCACTGTGGTAGAATAGTGTACTTTATAGTCATTTGTTTTTCAGCACTGAAAATTTAAATAATGTTAACCTCCCTTTAGATTTGATGTAAATTTAACTTGCTTATATAGCAAACTCCAATTTTTCCCTGGATAGATTCTGTATTCCTCTTCTGTCTTGACCTTTGAAAATCTTCCCCATGACTACCAGTCAAAACACTCTAAACATCAGAAATTCTTTCAGATCTTGCTGGAAGATTAATCATTCTGTGTTCCAAAATATTCAGTTGAGAGCCTTTTAGTTAGTTAATTTCCTCAAATCTCACTCAAATAGTATCTAAATACTAAAAATTGACAGGAATGATTAGTGGCAGAACCCTGCAATTGCCATTGAAAAGGATGTGAATACTTCCTAACCAAAGATATTCATTCCCTGAAGTGTACTTTTTGCTTCCTAAGCTAGCTCCAAGAAGAGACTTGTATGCCTGGAAGCCACTATATGATATTTAGAATCTGATTCTCCCTAGGCAAAATACAGAACTCTTTACTGGACTGTGGGTATGAGACACAGAGAATCACATATCACAAAATGAGACCAGGGGCAGCAACTGCACTGAGCAGAAAGCTGACAGGAGCATTTATGCCCAGAGTGTAGCCACCTAGGTGTTGACATTAAAAAAAAAAAAAAAAAAAAAAAAGGGATAATTTTGGACACAGCTTTAAAACCATTTAAAACATCTCTGCTCTGGCTTCTTACATAGACTAGTTTCTTTTGAGGAATACTGACATCCACAGATAATCCAAGTATAGGAGCAGACAGGTTTAAAAAAGAGCTGTCAAGCTCTATCCAGCAGCTCTCCCAAAGCACACTGGCAATTAGCACAGACACGCTCCAAACAACTTGCCAAAGTCAAGCCTTGCCATGCCCACAAATATGGGCTTAAAGTATGTGTGTGTGTGCTTGAAGAGAGTGTTCAGGCTGAACTTAAGCCCCTGTTCCTTCATCTGTTTGATGGAACGTAGAAAGGTAATTAGATAATAAATACTCAAAAATGGGGCTCCGGGATTTGCTGTCCTAACATGACACACCCACTCATGCAGGGGCACACAGTCCCAAGAGGCCACTATTCCCACAGGTCTAATTTCTCATTTCTACTGCACTGGAAACACATGTGTCTGAGGGAAGGTCTGAATTTAGAGCAGAGGGAGACAAGTCTTTAACTGCAGGTTCATGTAAGTGTTTGTCCCCCCAACATCGCACTTTTCCCCAGAACGTTATTTTATTTTTAATTCCCTTGTCTATCATAAAATCACGTCTGTTATAATCCCTCCTTGGAAAGTACCTGCAGGGTCATTCAAGATGAGAGACATTTTAAAAAAACATTAATTATCACGGTGATATCAGAATTTATCTTTTGCAAAGTGTATTACGAATGTCTTAGTAGCTTTCCCTAACTTTATGTTTTTGCTTCCAGTAATTGGTATCTCTCTTGGGATTTGTCACTACCAGATGGGTGACCATATGGATAGGGACACTTGTTTATAAACGCTGTTATATATGTACCTACAAGGCTACCTAGGGAAAATAAACTTCCTCTAGATTTTATTAGGAAGACAGACATTAAAGTATTGTCATTCCATAATGGTAGGTACTACGTTTTTCTTGTCCCTTTTCAATAGGAGTTAGAGAAAAACTCAGGCTTTGGTTGGTTTCTGGTGGGGTCTTTTTGTTGTCTGTTTTATTTTGTTTGTTTGGGTTTTTTTTAATAACTTCTTAAAGAAAGTGAGGATTTAAATTAAGGTAAAAAGTTACTTGTGCAACTGCGTCACTTTTTCTTTTTCACAGTAAGAACACACAGAATGGTGAAAGGAAAAAAAACTGTGCTTTGCAAGAAGGCTGGCTCTAATAAAGAATAGTGTGTTTGACTATTGGCGACTGCACCAGAAATACCAGCTGGAAAACCAGCAAAGGAAACCTGCATTTTAAATCCCACCAAGAATAAAAAGTGGTCTGGATTCTGATCTATTCCATTAGAAAATATTAAGAAAAGGTTTAGCAGCTTTAAGTTAACAACTATCTGCATTCACACCAGTGTAATTGAGATCAGTCCCCGCCCTGGAAACTGTAGTAAAACTAGTAATGTTAGAATAACATTTTTAGGCTAATAATAATTTACATTACTTAATTTGCCATTTACCTAAAGCCATTAATGGACATCAGATAAACCTTTGTAAGTTCGCAGCAGTTTTCAAAAGGGAATGATGATAAGTAGTAGGATGGTTTAACACTGGTGAACTGAGACAGTACAAACATTATAACAGGCTGCCCAGGGCAGTTGTGGAGTCACCATCCCTGGAGATATTTCAAAGATGTGTAGATGTGGCACCTGGGGACAGGGTTTAGTGCTGGGTTAATGGCTTGGACCACTAAGTGCTGGACTCGATGATCTCAGAGGTCCTTTCCAACCTGCATGAGTCTAAGTGGGGAACATTGTGAAATATTTTACACCAAATAAATTTTATATAATTCCTGTAAGCCAACAAAAGAGTTTTTTCTAACATGAAGTTAATGATTGCACTACTAACACATACAACAAATGCTATTGCATAGGGACCTACACTGAAAAGAAATGTATCAGTTTTGCATTGCTGTGTGTGATATCGACTCTGTATGGATACACTGGATGAGGAAACCTTGTAAAACCATCAACCCAAGTAACAAAACATCTACTCATATTTTTTCTGTAAGCATTAAACCATCTGATGCCACAGCTGGACTGAAGGACTGAAACACGGCCACGTGGCATGTGCAATAAAAGGCAGTTATGCCTACCCATTCCAGGCCTGCTATGCTCATCCCTAAGAATCATTGTCAAACCTCAAATGCCTCATCCAGCTTCTCTGAGCCTAGGTCTTCCAAGCTGAACACCTTACTGGGCCCTGCTGGGACCCAGTTTGTCTACCTAGTTAACGGATAAAGGGAAAAAAGACACTGTTTCTGTGTCTCACAAGGACATGAAGTGAAATGTGAGCAGGGCCTGAAAATTAATACAGAAGCTGGGAACGCACAACTCAGATTGTTGAGGGTTTTGTTTAGCTTTGTGTTTTCAGACATAACTCAAGAAACTGCTTGATTTGTGTTTAAACTCCACAGCCACTTGAAAGTGAGGTTATAGCAAAGCTGAGCTAACATTTTCAAATTGTTGGTTTCAGCAACACAGCACTGCAGGGAGTTTTCACAAAGCAGCTCACCTTCAAAGCTCAGTGTGCAGGAATGCCTTATTTCCTCTTTGAAGCCCTGGAAGGGAAACAACTAGTTGGTGTGAGACGGGGGAAGAATTCTTCTGCGCTGCAATTCTCCACTTTATTTGTCTGAAATTCTGCTTTACTTTGATATCAGTCAAGTTAACTCAGCTGTGAGGTTAAATTTAGGTAGAAGGCTTACATTGGCACTCGTCCCTCTTCTGTATAATGCTCCAGTAATGCTCATAGCAAACATAGCAGCAGGCTAAGTAGCCCAGTACTGATTTCTCACAACTGTCTAAAAGATACACACTTTCAATGACAGAGCAGCACAGAAAGTGTTTTCTAAGGTCAAAGGTTTCTTCCTGTTTACGTAATAGCCACATTAATGTAGCTTTCCTGTAGAATTTATGGCTGTGTCTACATAGTACATTAAACAGTGCTAGGAAACATCCCCAGACATGGATATTCAATTAGGCTGTTAAATCACTCAGATGGTCCCTGCTGCTGTTTTGATCCATGCCAACCAGCAGTCCCCTGAACATTTTGGGAGTCACCACAGGCCAGGGATCACTCCTAAGAGGAAGTCTGGATGTAGTCACCATGGTTTGGAAGCCACAGAGTTTCAGCAAGCTAAATGCTTTAGTGGCAGACAATGGTCTTGGTTATTTTTGAATTTTTAGTATAGCAGTAATCTTTGATTTGGTTGTATGAAAATGTTCATGTCAAGAAAGAGATGCTTAGAAAGGGGTGAAATTTATAGCCATCACAGGTCATAAAAATCACATTCCTGTTGTAGTAGGCAGCAGTGCATGTTATTAAGGCAGTTTATAAAAATAATGATAGGATATAGGGGATGAGGAAAGTTCTAGACAAGATGGATCCAACAGGTAAAATATACTGTGAGGGTGACCGAACACTGGCACAGGTTGCTGAGGGAGGTTGTCTCCATCCTTAGAGATATCTGCCCTGGATGTGTTCCTGGGCAAATGACTCTAGATGGCCCTGCTTGACCTCCAGAGGTCCCTTCCAGCCTCAGCCATTCACTGATTCTGTGATTCAAATGAAGAAAGATAATTTTAATTTCTTCTAATTTAATTGTGTCAGAGGCCACAAAGAAGATGAAGGAAAATATCCTTCCTTTTTCACTGCATGGCAGCAGAATTGGATGTTTTACTGTGACTGCATAAGGTTTGGGCAGCAAAGAGTTTGACCCATGGAAAGCCTCTGCTCCTGGGTATGCTATGTTGTAATGTGCAGGAAAAGGGGAAAAGAGACTAGTGGCCAGGTGAGCTAAAAGAGTAGGACAAAGAAGAAAAAACAGCTTTGCCACTTTTCCCTTTTATTGATAAAACATCAAACATCAGTACTTACTAACTCCAGCTGGAATGTGACATTTCCCTTTAAAGGCAGAATGTATTACATTACAAAAAGTAATGAATCGTTCAGCTTCTGCCTGGAATGGGAAAAGAACAAGGAATAAAAAAAGAAAACTTTTTTGTCATGAATTGACAAGCATGTTATTAAAGCTATTTATTCTGCAAACATGCCTCCAGAAGTGAGCTGTCATCCTGTCCTCTGAAAGGACTGCAGAGGCCAATGAGCAGGGTGGACATCTGACCACCAGAAACAGGGATGAGAACACTGCACTCACTTTTGACCGCAGGTTGCAGTATAAAAGGTCTCACGTCCAATAATTCATCAGGTTTATAAAGTCAGAATCAAGGCCAGATTTGTGGCCCTATTTACTGAATATACTTGGGTATCAAACCACTGATAAATCAACTTCTAGGCAAAATCTGCAAGAGAAATATTTCAGATGTGTCTTAATATCTCACAGCTCAAAGAGGATTATTGGCCCCTTACCTCTCATATCTGAGAGTTTGAAATACATGTCTATGCCACCACCTTCTCATATCAACTGCACCATGTTATTCCCTGTAAATAAACTACATTTTGGACTAGATACATCAATTTTTGCTGATAACTAAGTTGAAATATTTTGACCTTCGACAGTGCAGCAATTGAAGGTACTAAGGAGAGTAACAGCTTGTGAAATGATTGGTGTCAGACATTCAAGCCATATCAGGGTGGAGGGGGGGAAAAGGTGCTGGCAAGTGAAACAGAAGTGGAAGGAGTAAATCCAAATGGGGCTCAGCTCAGCTGGTACCCACCATTGAGGCACTTCAGGCAAAGTAGGTTTCTCCTCCTGGACTTGAATTCACTGTGCATGCCTAGAATTGCTCTGGCTAATAGGATAGGTCCCTACCTCTTTCTTTCTACCTGGGCTGGACGGTAAAAAGAGTAAGAAAGTAGGTTTACAGTGTCTTGATGACCCCATGCAGTCTGTTCAGAGTCACATGATCAACATACCAGCCGCTGTCTGGAAGCTGCAGATTATGTTTATATTTGCAGTAATACCTCATGGCACTACCAACATTTTCTATGTAACATATCACCCAGTAGACTCCTCTCAGGCAGCAGACTGCACTAGCAGAGAAGAGGATTTCTGGCCCTATTGGTGGCATAGATAATGCTTGAACAGAGAGGTGCAGCTTCTTTAAAACCACTGTGCCTGAGACACGCCTTGAACCAGGGTCACATATTATGAGTAAGTTTCCAACCACTTGTATTGAAGGTAAAGTACAGCTTCTCCTGCATCTTTAAAAAGACAAGAGTGAATCATCACCACATGGGCTCTTTGACAGACTGTAGGGGCTTTTCTTAAAGAGGACTTTGGGCTCTAGCTTCCAAATACAAACTCTCTAAAAGACCTTTATTGTGGGGAAATCATTTCTGGGCAACAGTGAATGCTGGAAAAGCATCCAGATGCTTGGCAAATTCAACAGATTTCACGGAGAGAGCCCTGAATTCTGAAAGGGTTGAGTTGATCTAATACCTCATGAAAATTAGGAGTGACCTAATTATATGCTGTCATTGCATCTTACATCCACAGAGATCTTGCACATCACTAATCCAGGAGAAAAATGTTGAGTTCTTCACCTTAGAGCAGTTTTACTCAAGCATAAGAGAGGGAAAAAAGAGAGAGGAGGAAGAAGAAAGTTGTACCTCTTGCCAAAATGAAACCTCATCCATCCTCTGAGTGCACACTCCTAACTTGCTTTCTTTGCCTAAATCTCCCTTTACATCACATAAAAAGTGAAACCTCATAGATCTGGATGCAGTCCCAGACATCAGGGAACTCCACTTGTAGGTACTTAAGTTGTACACTGAATTAATTCAACAAGAGTCAATAGTGCAAAAAATCTCAATGCCCAATAACCACAGGTCAAGCCACAGTAAACAGATCTGAGCTCTGCTGCACTTTCCTAATGACCCTCTGGGTAAGTTAAATTTTCTTCTTCATTGCTCAAAGTCGGTGACTAATGCAGAGAAAGTGATATATCTTGGCATGTGGAAAACACTCTAGAAATCCCCCAAGAAATGGGTTTCCATTGTGTAAGTGAAAACTATTCTCACCACCATGTGAAAAATAGGCCTTTGTGTCAATCTAACTGGTCTCATGAAAACAGATATTACAAATAAATAATTTAACTTTTTAGTAACTCAGTCATTTAGAATTCTTATTCTTGTTATTAATAATGTTGGGATCATTGTTAATCCAGGATCTTACTTTTTTGCCATTAGGATTAAGTCATTGGAATTCCTTTTTTTTTTTTTTTAAGTGTTAAATGGTAGTGGTTGCTCTCAGATAAATCCTAATGGACATGCCATAAAAGGTGAGTGCCAATGCCCTCACAAGTGCAATTATTATGGAAAAGACTGGAGAGCTTAATGGGATCAAAAAGCAGTATGTGAAAGCGGAAGAGAGGATTTTGAAAACAACATTATTTCAGCATTAGTCATCAATATGCATAATTTAGAGCTAATCAATAGTGGTAATTACAACTCCTTACTGATCTAACCAATATCAGATGGCAATACTATATAAATATCCATGTTATTGGAATGGATTTCCATTATTATTCACAGCTGTATTAATTTTTATAGTGACATAATGGTCAAAATCCTCTTCATCCATGCGTGGCATATTAAAATTATTGTTTTGGTACAAAGAGATCTGCTCCACCCATCTTAACATAATTCAGCTGCTGATGATTTTTCTGATTACTTAACTCTAAAGAATTATTCTCTCTAAACTGCCATTTTCTTTCCCCGGTCACAATCTGCATTTCAGAATAGCAGGACAAGCACTGGGAGGTGTCAAGCATTTATAATTTGACTTCAGTGAAAGTTACAGATGCTTGATACTTTTCAGGTCATGAACCACCGTCTGCTACTCCAGGTCCTGGAACATTAATGCTGTCCATTGCAATTTGAGTTCACTTTCAAATCATGGACTTGATTGTCAACTGCTGGAGTTAATGGCTGTCTTGCTGTTCATCCCACATGGGGAAGAGAGAGCTGCATTCAAAGCATAACAGAAATTTATTTTGCATGATTTCATGGAGTATTGTGTGAGGGAACTAAGTAATAATGCAACAGATTTTATACACAAGTCATAAAATTAATTTGCCGATAGCATGGGGTTGGACTTCATGTCCAGCTCCCAGTGATTCAGAGAAACCCTTGTGTTAAGATTTGGTTAGGCTTCGCCTCGAGGTCAAGGATCCAGATAAACAACAAAGTATTCATTTACCAGCAAAAAAAAAAAAATTAAATACTTCCTTAAATAATTACCTAGTTGGATTATTCAGTAAAACTATCCATTAAAAATATAAAATTTTGGCATACAAATCAGACTAAAATCTGAAAAGAGACAAATATATAAAAATAAATTATTCCAGTGCTCACATATGGCCATGTGTTTCTGTGCCTAGAGAGTAGATGGCGTTTTGGAGAAGGTCACATGAATTTCAAATATTTATCTCTAGGGTGTGTAGTATTTCTGATAAGTATTTTTTAGGCAAAAAAACCCGAGTTGCACTGGTGTTTCAGGAAGGGCAAGATCCGATGCGCCACTGTTTCCCAGGTGATCTATGTTTGCACAACAGTTCTGAAACTTCCCAAATGGGCTGACCATCCAAGGAATGGAGTCTGTGAGTCCCCCTGTGAATGAAGAGGCACTGAACACATTGCAGTTGCACAGAATTGCACAAAATCTTCTAACTGCACTCAAACTGAAGCTTCATGCAAAAAAAATGCAACTGAGAAAATGTCGACAGCTGGTAGCCATAAACCACTGTGCTCTGCAAAGCAGAGATATGAAGCAGAAGGAGAAAGGTAAATTAAATGTCTTGCATGATATTACAAATGAAAAATAGTTCCATTAGAAGTTAAGCATTAAAGAAATCTCTGCAGTGACAAAGTCTCAGAGGTGACAAAGGCAGTGTACTACTGTCAAGACCACTGCAAGTTCACAGCTCTCTATTTATTGTATTTTTGGAAGGATTTTGATCTTGAGAGATCTTCATCACTTATAAATGAACTAGTCATTAGTAGTCTTCTATGTATCTCCAGAGAGCTATCACAGCTCTCATTAACCGTTATATCTAAACAACTGAAATCTCCCGTTGCAGTGGCACGTGTTTTCAAGTCTGAATCCTTACCCACTACTATATCCTATCTCACAGAAGCAGAATAAAGCCTGAATAAATTAGGGTGAACCACAAAACTTTCAGCACTGCCTCAGTTAGTGTTTAGGATGTATACAAGATATATTGAGCTTAACCGTTCAGACTGAAAGATTCCTTCAAAAAAATAAGGCAAAAAGTAAAGGACCTCCACGAATTTTTCTTCTGAACTGACAGAACTGGGTTTTTTCCACAAATTGTCAGTGATCTAGTTTATATCGGTCATTTGATAGCTACGAATGTGATCGTTTATCAGAAAAGAGAACTGAAATAAGAAAAGTTTTATACAAAACCTGTAGTGCTGTGGTTTTAGCTTTACTTGTTTAATATATGTTTTCATGGTTTATTCTTGTATTGTTCTCTGTATTTTATAATGGTTTGTTCCATGTATCCCTCTTTGTCATTTCCCTTATGGTTGAACCCCAGTTACAGTTAACTGTCAATCACCCGTTATGTAAGCCCCCAGGTCCTGTCTATGCCTTCAAGGCCTCACCCTGGGTCTAGAAAGTTCCAGGGAGGTCATTGAGTGATTGGGCAGGATCCTGGCTATTCCCTCCTTCCCCTCCTTGATTGGTTCCCCTGTCTGTCTTCCATATGCAGAGCCACACCCTACCTTTACCTGATTGGTCCCTTGCTCGACTCCTCCCCTTTCTCTTCCCCTGTACTTATGCTTTAGCCGCAGGGCAGTTTGTGCTCTGCCGAGGTAGACTCTCTGGAGGTGAGGTTGTTCCTCGTGGGGCACTAATAAACTCCAGCGGCTGAAACCTCGACAGCATCCTTCCTTTATTCCTCGTCTCTGCTCACGCTTCTGCGGGACAAAGAGCCCACAGGTTCGGGGAGGTATCTCAGGATACTGAACTGTACCTTTCCTGTGGCCAGTGTCAGGGCTGGCCAGGCAAAGTGGGAAGAGGTTCCCAAGACATTGTGATCACCGCAAAAAACACTGAGGACAACTGTGGAGTTCTATCAAGAGAAGCAGTTGTGTTGCTTGTTTGCTCTTTGCCACAGTTTCCTAGAGGGGAAAAAAAAAATCCAGAAATAAGTTTTCACCTAATTCTCAGTTTCCACAGTGTCCTTTGTATGATTCTTTGTCCTAGAGTGTGTGAAAACACTATATATACTTAATAAGTGTATTAATTTTGCTTCTTTCAGTCCTAACTATTTTTCCTTTATTCTAGTTAGAAATTTAAACAATATTCATACTGAGTTAGAGAACAGGTCCAGCCTACTGAGTCCTGTCTGCAACAGTGGCCAGTAGCTGCTGTTTATAGAGAGGTGTAAAATTAGACTAAGATCCAACAGTGTTTTCCCTCACACATATTCCCAGTTTCCAGCAAAAATATAATGTGTTGCTTCGTACTCATCTTTTTGCCCAATTTCTTCCCTTTCCTGCTAACTTGAAAGATTTTATGAAGCACTATAACTACACAATCACTGTCCTCTTTTATGGGCACAGACAACATTTCCCCCCACCCCCCTCTTTTATTACATTTATAGTCTTTGCCTGCCAAGATACTTTTATGGTGGTGGAAATGATTGCCTCACTCTTGATAAAGTCTGGAGTATCCCTTGGTGCTCCATATAACTTGTCACAGTGCTCTCAACAACAGCTCCTCGTGTGTTCCTGAGTGACTGACACTTGCACCAACTCCTCTGATGTGCTTCCTGACATGGGCAGAGAATATTCTTCTGCACAGCATCTCCCACACAGGGCTCTGCACCCGCTCTTTCTAACGTCTGCTCTTGCTTTCTTCGCTTGTCTTAACTCCTGGGCTTTTGCCTTTGGAGACAATGAAAATTTATACGTTTGCTTTGCACAGCAACTACTCAAACAATTTAAAGAAAAACATTTCCTTTGCTGCCTCGCATTTCTGTTGAGAGTGTTGTGTTCAGGGCATATCCCCAACCATTTTTTTTAATGTAACTGGAAACCAGGCAAGTTTACTTCACAGTATCTTGTACAGAGCAGCCTGTGTTGTTGCAAACTCTTGGTTTTCCATTCAGCACGGCCTTGTTGCCTGATTCATCTGCATTTCCAGCTCACAGAGGATTAGAAGAGTACTTTCTGTACTGAAATGTGGAACCTAAAGGCAATAAAAGACCAGGAAACAGCATAAAATTGATTCTTCTTCAGAGATCCAAATGGGAAAGAATTATTGAAGATACTTTTAGGGCCCCTTGCTGAATCATCAAACTATTTTGCAGTAGTAATTGAGACAGCATATAAATACTGCATAGATATCTCTTCAGGCCCTCTTCATAGAGCAGTTGTATTCCATTAAAGTGCTTTTCTTGTACAGGTTAATCTCTCAAAATAAAAGTGGAAAACACAGCAACAAAACAAGATGATATTTTCACTACTCAATAAACCTCTCTTCCCTTGTCTGTAAATAAATGATTCCCAGAGGCACCCTCTCCAGGGCTCCTGAAAACTCAAAAGGGCAAGGAAAGGAATTAAAAAATATCACAGACTGCTCCTCATAGTGTTTATTCAAGCAAACAAACAAAAAACCAAACAAACCGGCACATCAAAAGCTGTCCTGCTTTATCCTGCATTTACATGGTATGAAAGTTAAATTAGATTTGGATCCAGTCTGCCTGTGGGAGAGAACATTTCTTGTACCCCCATTAGTGGACATAAAGGTGAGAACAACCTCCTCATTGATATGAAGCAGAAAAGCTGAGGATTTTTTGAAAATGAGAATGACAAATCAGACTTAATGATCAGGACAAATTCTAAGTGTGAAGAAGGCATAGAATAAGTGCATTACCACCCATTGTAATTTTTTGCACATGCTTCATTTTCTTTTTTTCTTGTCCTGTGATTTTTTTCCCCAGTTTCAGAATTATAGCTACAGCAACTGAACAGCATCTGATTTATTTTGGATACTAAGACAGTGTAACTACCAGTGACAAAAATACATTCTCATTGCAGCTGCACACACAGGAAAGTATTTCAACGCTCAGAGTTGGATTGATTTCACATTATATGTTAAAAAATACAAGCGTCTCTTCTAAGGGAAGTGAAATCCTGCAGTTTAATGGCTAGATTCCAGTAACAGGGTGCTTAGATAAATTGCTTGTATTCATAATATATCCAATTATATATACTATCTGTCATTCTGTTTTGACACCTTTGTCCTTCTCTTCCTGTCCCAAACCGGTGTACTGCATATTTTTCCAGACAATAGTTTCTTGCTCGAGAAGTTCTTCATGGGCCTTGTATTTCCTCTCAAAAAGGGTGTTTGAAGGAGTTCATAAAATGCTTTGGGATATTTGAGGGATGAGAGGAACTATATAAATCTTAGTTCTTAATAAAAGAGCACTGAATGAGTTGTCTAGAGTATGTGGTTTGGATCTTTATTGTAAATCGTAGAAACCTGCATTACTGGTCTGCTTCACTGTAGATGAAACAAGTGTTGGATGACACCTTGTATTTCACCAGCTGCTTTCCTGCAATTTTTCAAAGAAAGTAATACAATATATGGTCCACCTGCTGTGAGAACATCTGACAGTAAAAAGCCTCTGAGTAAAGTTCTTCCAGAGAGTGTTTTGTTGATATGCTTTATGGAATATACATATACCTTACATATAATATATACATAACATACACCTTACTCAGTTTTCAGACAGTATCTCTAGTTTCCCATGAAAAACAACTATGCTTATACCACTATTAATTTTTTTTTTACGTGAATGAGAATTCAATGAGAATATTATTTTTAAATGCTCTTTTCATTTTGTTTTAGGCTTCTGGATTTTTTAAAATTTTAATTCAGGTTTTCACAAAGGATCAAGCGGCCCATTATTAACTCACTGCTATCAAATACAAATTTAGGTCCTGCAAGAGTCCTAACAAAGGACTAATTTTGTATCCTTCACCTATGTAAATAAATCGTCAGATGTTGGTGGAACTAATTACGAGAGCATTGCTTTCTGCTTTCATCAGGACTTCAAGGCCTGATTGAAGCATGGTCAATACACACCACTGTCTTCCAATAGCATTTTTATTTCAGATCTTGATTTATAAAGTAGCGTCCTCTTTGAAAAGTGTGAAAGAACTTGATAAAAATTAATTCCTGTACTGGCCTGGAAGGGGGCTACAGCCAGTTGCAGCAAGGCTTGGTGGTTCATCTGATAGATCCTCATCAGCCACATTTTTTATAATCCACACAATTTTCATCATTAAATTCAGCTCAATTCCCTACAAGCACTCTGTGCCTTTGATTTATGCTCAGTTCCTTCAGACCCACAAAGCAGACACTAATTGTGCTGTATGTACACAGTGGAATGGGACCTTAAGGGATAGGTCTTTAGTAACTCTTATGACACCTTTCTAGTTAGTGCAGTGTAGCAGGATCCTATTTAAGATTGCTTTGTTTAATTATTTAAGAGCCATTATGGTAACTGGATATACTCTAACTGTAATTTATTAACTCATACACTTGAATTATCCAAGTCTCTACATCTACTTCACAGAATTACAGAGGAACTGGAATAAGATAATGGTATTGAAACGCTACGGAATATTCCCTCTGCTGAGAAGTAGAGAAGCTCTCTTATCTCTCATAGCAAAGGGGTTCATAAGCTTTTCCAAACTATGCACTAAGACTACAAGAATCATTTTATACTAGCAGCAGATGTTCATATAGACACTATTTTAAAAAGTGTGCATTTTCTATATATGTATGTGTATGTATAAGTAAATACCTACACATATATATGCATACATAGATAAGTCTTCAATATAGTGCTACAATTTGCTTCCCTTTTTTTGTGTAAAATATGATACCACATCAATCTGTTAATTCCTCTTTCTCTGCTCTTCTAAATATCCTCCATGCACTGTTCCTTGTGCTTTCTTCTTGTCTCCACATTTTATCTGAGTTTGGATGTTGTGTTAGAAGTTTCCTTACTCACTGTAAACACTGACCACTCACCTGCATCCTCTTCACCACTATCCTCTGTGCACACTGCTTGTTTGCCTTCTGCCTGCCTGCATGGGACATCCTTTTTCCTCTGGAAAATGACAGCTCTGGGAGCAGCACCTTGAAAGTGCTCCTATATAGTGTCTGGTCTTGCCATCAACTGTTGCATTCTCTTCTTGCCATTTGGGCACTTTTGAGCAGAGCTGTCATTTGCAAAAACAATAGAGACACATGGAACAGCAAACAAAGGAAAAAAACATCTAGACTAAATCATGTGACCAGCCAGCCCCCTGAAAGCCACAGCAGGTACTTGCAGACCAGCTCAGTATCATAAATTAATGGAGAACTGCTTAGAAAGGAGAATTTTCAGCACTCCGAGTTCTTATTTACATCAGTCTTTTCAACAGAACATAGCTTTAGTTTCAGCACGTATCTTAACCTGAGATGCTTCCCACAATTCTGCTGTGCTCCATACAACAGGTCATAAACATCAGAAACATGAAGCAGAGCCATTATCAGTCCTGTATTCTGGGCTGCAGCATCCCTGCTGTTCAAATATACTGGCATAGGACAGAAAACTGATAACAGTAATTCTACAGAGGTTTTGAGCCAGGAGAAGAGGAGGATTGCGAACAATTACTGCCTTGGAGGCTCAGACGTTCTAAAGCAAAAATGGGGAAAACTCATAATTTACCTGGTCTGACTACTTTTGCAATAAAAAAGTAATTTGCTCTAAATTAAGAGTCTGGCAAAACTGAAAAGTTAGACAGGCATGCCTGAGAAAGATTATTAAGAGATACAGAATGCTTTCCTGTGTAATCACTAATGCACAATATCCCTCTTACACTTAACCTTTACGTGCTACCAAAGGACAGCATCAAGATTGTCCTTCCAGCAGATGCCTGTTACTGAAAGCTTTTAATATCCTCCTTCCATCTCCATCAAAGCCAAGATATCAGGAACATAGAAAGATTTAACCACTTATTAAACAGTGCTATCATGTCAGGCAATATGTTCTTTTCTACAGGGCACTAGTGAATTGAATGTGCAAGAGAGACAAAGTGTCTAACAAAGAGAAAGCTGCTGCAGGACAAGCATTGCCTCTCCTCTCCCAAGCAACTCAACTAGCAAGGAAATCTTACAGAGGACAAACCAGAGCAAGTCAATGACAGCAGATGAGGCAATGGAAAAATCACAGAAATAAAAGTGTAGAAAGAGACTTGTGGACATGAACCATTTTGGTTTGGTTTGGGTTTGTTTGTTTGTTTGTTTGCTTGCTTAGCTGCCTTCTTTTTAGATTTTTTTTGTTTCTTTTTTTAGTTTTTTACTGTTACATCAATAGTAAACAAAGACTTCATAGAATCATAGATTCATAGAACAGTTTGAGTTGGAAGGGACCTTAAAGATCATCCAGTTCCAACCCCTGTACCATGGGTAGGGAGGCCACACACTAAATCAGGTTACTTAGGGCCCCATCCAAACAGGCTTGAGCCCCATACAAAGTTGCTTGTTGGATCCAACTTAGGATCATCTAATTTCTTTGATTACCTGGCTCCTTGACTTTCCCTTCCTCTTTTTCTGTAACGTGGACTTGGAAAACCGGGTCCCACTGTCATGTTTCACATAACCATTGCGCAAACACAGTGCACACCAGAGCAAGAACAGAACACAGCTGAAAATCAGGCCCTGAGGCAGTCACTGCTATTACAGAATCACAGGATATCCTTGAGCTGGAAGGGACCAACAAGGATTATTGAGTCCAGCTCCTGACCTTGCACAGGACACCTCAAGAGGCACCCTATGTGTCTGAGAGCATTTTCCAAGTGCTCAGTGAAATCTGTCAGGTTTGGTGTTGTGACCACTTCCCTGGAGAGCCTGTTCCAGTGCCCAACCACCCTCTCAGGGAAGAACCTTTTCTTAATATCAAACCTAAACCTCCCCTGGCACAGCTTCAGGCCATTCCCTTGAGTCCTGTCACTAGTCACCTGAGAGAAGAGATCTGTCTCTGCCCTTCCTTTCCCCCTTGTGAGGAACTTGTAACTGCAATCTGGTGTCCCTCAGTCTCCTCCAGACTGAACAGACCAAGTGACCTCAGTCACTGCTTGTACGGATTCCCCATCTTTGCAGCCCTCCTTTGGACACTCTCCAATAGCTTTATATCCTTATATGCTTAAGAACATGAAATAAATATCATATAACAACAGGTATTTAACACTGTGAGAAAGTTATCATCAGGGATGGTTCCAGTGAAAGAACACACAACAAAGAGCTCTCCCCTGGCAATATTCACACACCTTTACTGCACAGCATAGATGCATGCACACATACTGACAGAGAGAGGTCAGAATGAGCCTGTATCCAGCTTAAGTACCCCACCGCTTCAGCATATTGACACCTGCACTATCTGAGGACACAAAACAGTACAAACAGTTCAGGACTCCTACATTCCTATGCTGGTAACTCTCATCTATCTCTGAAAATGCTGCTGATACAGATTCACAGTACCTCACATTTGTTTCCTGTTTTTAAAGCTGTGTCTAAATCCATAATTACCAGTTGATGCGTAGTCATGAGTCATACAGACAAAACCCACCAGCAATTCCAGGCTCTTCAGTTTCTGAAAACCTGAGACATGCTACAACCTACAACATCTCTCCTCACCTCTGCAAGCCTCTGCTAATTGGAGGACACGGGGGTTTGGCCCCACTTTTGGACAGAATTCCACCCAGAAAAAAACAGTGCAGACAATAATGTATGAGTGCATGGCAGCCATGAGTTCTAGACTTTCATGTCCAAAATGGCTACCTAAAATCTGTAACTATTTAAGACAAATGTTTTTTTCGTAACTGTAACTTTTATAGGGCCTGGAGCATTCAGGGCAGGTATGGTCATATGAGATCGCAGGAGCAGTACTAAGGTGAGAAAGAAAACATCAAAGCAACCCCCAAAACTACACCCTCAAAGTGAAATACACTTTCATTTCAATGGGAAAGTAAAGTATTAATATTAAGAAAAACCAGAATTAATTATCTTGTTTATTTCACTTTCAAAAAAAGGGAATTCTTTCAGTCAGCAAAACAGCCATTTAATTAGGCTTTGCAATTCACATACAATTGAATAAAATACATGGGGAAAAGGCATAACTGCCTCAACTCATTATACAGTATTGTTTGAATGAATACAGCTTGCCCCTCATAGCCCCTTCACAGTGACTTTCCGTGAATCATCTCTCTGAGGGCTGAGGGATGGAGAGGGCTTTGTGCAGACAGGTCAAGGGGACCTGTGTGTTCTTGGAGAGTCATAAAACCCACAAAAATCTAGTGTATGTAATTAAGCTAATGGATACATACTCATTAAATCATTTCCACCAAATGATGAGAAGTTTCCAGCAATCAGATTGCTCAGGATGCTGCAAAAGGAATTGCTCTGGATGCAAATTCGACTTGAGGAATAAAATGCTTTGTGCATCTTCCTTCAGAATCTTGCCAAGGCAGAATGAGAAGAAAACAGTATATTGAAGTTTCCAGTCTGAGTCTCAATTACTGCAACTGTAGTAAAATAATCACATGAAAAATTCAGCAAAAAGCATCCCGCAAACGCAGGTGACTGCAGCTTGTTGAGCACAATAAAAGGAGGGTACTTGTGAGCATTTTGCATTCAAAATACAGAAGAAACAATATGATTTACTTCAGCCGAAAATCAGCTGTAAAACGTGAAGGCGTCGGGGATGAATGAGAGAGGAAGCCACCGGGAGGCACTATTGCCACTCAGCAAGTGCATGATCAAAGCCTCTCCTGCTCTGCGGCTCCTCGGCCATCAGCGAAACAGCCTCGTGTGCAGGTCACCCTACGAACGGCAGCATCGCTGTGCAGAAAATACACTTATTTAGAGGCTGGTGCATGTTTACCTACCTTGAATGGTGCTGAAAATGTTTGCAAAAGCGATGTGCGACTTTTGCTAGTTACCAGAGATAAAGTGGTTGGAGGTGGGGGTGGTGTGTTTGTTTTATTGTATAGCATCAGCTAACCTTATCCTGAATAAAAAAGAGAGTTGTCCTGAACTAGCTCAAATCTTAAGGGATTATGAATGAACTTCTTTGTAAATAAGAAATCTATGAATGTCTGCAGAATGAACACTTCCGTTTCAAATCTGCAAATTGCTATGCAAAAAAAAGAAAATGAAAGTAATGATAATATGACTCTCCTTGCAGTTGAGAAAACTCTTTAATTTTGTGTTTTATTAATTTTATACTGTATCAGCCACTTTGATTTTAATCTCAGAAGAAAAAAAGCTGAGTGCAGTACAGATGAATAATCAGAAACCACAGAAGGCTGAGACATCCTGTTCTTATACTGACACTCATCAGAATAAAAGTCCACAAAATCCAACTCTCCTTTTCTTCCAGGTACAACTAAGTACAAACTTATTTTTCACGTAATTAACAATTCTTTGGCAACTTGAAGAATATTGTACATCTTTTAAACTCTACCTTCAAATATTTTGAAGGAACTTCATAAAAAGATTTGATACTCACTTAAGAGGTGTCACAGTCAGAGAAAGGTTTACCTAGTATTCTTGTCTTATGCATTACTGTATTTTTAAATGTTGACATAATCTAGAACTATACAGCTTATTTAGGATTTTTGTCATTTTATAATGAAAATAGCATATGAAAAATTCCATTTAAAGTAATGCTTTATGACCTCTATTGATTCCTATGTACAAGAGTCTAATTCCCGAAGCAGATAATGCAGATAACATTTTCCTTTCCTTCTGTTGTCCACAATATTTCAGATGCAAGATATTTCCCCATTTTCCCCTCAAGGAAGAAACACACCTTTAATAATTGATAAATGTGATATCAGTTGCCTTGACTGCCCAACAACAATTAACACAGAAAGATCAGCTGATAGTATTGAGTGTAGAAATACAATGTAAAGAACCCAAAGTGAACAATTTTAAGGCACATTATACTTTGAATTATTTAATTCACCACACAGAACTTATTCAGAGAAACACAATGTGCACCTCAATTTAAACCCCTCCTCAGTGTGGAGGTTTAATGTTAAACTGAGTCTGGTAGGTTAATCCATAGAAATATCAGATCTTGTCTGGCAAATTTGCCTGTGCCAAGAGCATGTGCTCAGGCAGCTGGAAACAGCTGGCTTAAATTTGTTTCTACTCAAAGCTAGAAGAATGAAAAGCAGCTCCAGGTTTGATAGCTGTGCTCCTGCGAGAGTGTGTCACCTGAGATGATGTTTGTAAGCAGAAACTGGAGTCAATGAAACTAAATAGTTTTGATTTTATGGCACATCACACACCTGGCTTGTGCTCTGCTGTGCAACAATGTAGCAGAGTTAGCCCAGGTCAGATAATGATGGGCACCAGAGGAAGGTGGTTTGCTCCATGAGGTGCCCGCTGAAAGCTAATTGCTGCTCTGTCATAGCTTAACTTTGGACAATTTTCTGTGCCTTGGATCTTCATCTCCAAAAGATTAGTTCTCTAATTATCACAGTATTGTACAGATAATTCAATTTATAACTGCCATGCTCTTCAATACTGTTGTAATGAGGCTCATATAAAATACTTCGGAGAGGTCCTTAGAGCTATCTGCTACATAAGCTGGACAAACAGAGGTTACATGCCTCAGGCACAAGATAACCAGGAGCTTCAGGAAGAGCAAAAATATCTGCTTATTTCAGGTACTTATTTAGTTCTTATTGCTGAAAAAAGGAAACAAAGAGTAATCATTTAGTTCTACTCCAGAGAGAGAGAAAAAATGTTAAGCTCAAGAATGTATTCACTGAAGAGTGGCCTGGCATTGGAACAGGCTCCCCAGGGAAATAGTGGAATCATCATCCCTGGAAGTCTTCAAAAAACATTTAGATGTGGCACTTGGGGACACGGTTTAGTGCTGGACCTGGCAGTGCTGGGTGTGTAAGACATGGGAGACAGGGTTCCTAGATTCAGTTGAGTGTTATTGTAGAGTGCCTTCCCAGTTGGATAGTGTTTACTTTGACCCTGGTAAGGCGTTTCTCTGTTAAGTACCGTTTAGCTCAGACCTATTGTTATTGTAATTGAAATACCTTTCCTAAATGTTTTCTTTGTTAAATGTTAATTACCTGAGACCCCTTTCGTTGTAACTACATCCTTTCCTCGAACTGCCCCTGCCGCTCCCTGCCTCTCCCTGCTGTTTCCAGCATGGCAACCAATGACACCACCCGACGTGCAAATGAAAAAGCTTCAAGTGCTCATGGAACACTATTCGGACATAAAACCTCTTAAAAACAATGAGCCAACACAAAACCAAGAACTAAAAACAACCACTCTGGGTCAGCAGAACCATAAAGAGCCTCACACCAATCAGAGCTGGGTTCCGTCTTGTCACCCTAACATTAAAACTACCCTCTATACATGACTATCCTAGACTTTCCAAAGAGCAAGAGGTTTGCAGGGCTTTCCCAAGGACTCTCGTGAGGAGGTAGCCCCAGCTTCACTATGGGGCAGCGCTGAACACCTCCCTCTCTGCGTTGTCCCTTGGGAGCAGCGGTGGTGTGCACAGCCCCTGGAACCCCCAGCTAGAGCTGATCTTAATAAAGGCATTAAAATGAGCTGGTCTCTTTGCCCATTCTTTTCAAGTTAATGGTTGAACTTGATGATGTTATAAATGAAGTGCACCAAACGAGAATAAAAAATTACAGTTTTTAATTTTTCCCAATTAAAGAATTCGAGATACTAAAAAGATAACAAAAAAAGCAACAACAATAGACCAAATAATACAACCTGCGAAGATCACAGCCACAGCGAAGCCCAATCCCGTTCGAACGTGGAAACAGACCCAAGACCGGCCCATGCCAGGTTTTCGGGACGCCTGTTTCCCCGCCATTCTGTAAAGTCCTCTTTTTTATACGCTATTTCTTCCCCCCGGCTAGGCTTTTCCCTTGATACAATGGATTTTAATAAACATGAGTCCTTTCTTAGAGTTTATAATTTTGCTGAGGCCCAGTTTGTATGGGGCCCCCGGATGAGTGAAAATGGGGATGTTTTCCCAGACGTTGGTTGTATATTGTAGAAGTTTGGAGACACAGGAGACCCGGTGGGAGGTGTATGGTTGGTGTGTCATTGCTGATGTCCGAGATTTTATCATGGACTTGGAGATCTGGTTACTCCACTCCACCCGGCCACAGTCTTTCACTTGTAGATGTCTGCTCCCGAAGACCGGGCGCCCTTCTATTGTCTCTTTTGAAAGCGGCTCTTAGCACCTCCCTTTGTGTGGGTGAGGGGGGTAGCTGGCATTTGTCCTCCCCTCTCCGTGAGTCTCTGTGCTTTTGAGTGGAAAGAGAAAAAGGAAAGAAAAAAGCACACACACCTCCCCCCATACCCTGCACCATTTCTACTATATCTCTAAAGGTTATTAATTTCCTGCCCCGATCAATATATAGGTGATCTATTTATATCAATGATATCAGAAGTCTTTTCCAATCTTCAGATTTCTATGAATCTATGATAATATTCTGCCTGTTTTCTTTTACCTTTATTAAAAACACTCGTGAAATTATAGTCAAGTTACATGTGGGTTTCAGACCCACTTGTCTTTGTGGGAGATTTCAACTTCCCAGACAAAACTGGGGATATCATCCTGCTGTGACAAACTGACAGATCTTGAAAATTCTTTAAGTTTATAGGAGATAACTTCTTGTCACAGGTACTCAGTGAGCCAACCAGGAAAGATGCCCTCATATATCTGCTGTTTGTGAATAGAGAAGGATTCATGTGGGATGTGATGGTAAGTGGTGGTCTTGGCCACAGAGGTCACAAAATGGTTGTATTTAAAATTTTCAGTGCAGTGAGAAAAAGAGGCGGGAGAGTTGCTACCCTGGACTTCAGGAGAGAAAACAAAGCTATTCACAAGCTATTTAGCAGATAAGAATCTGCTTTTGAGGGCTTGGAAGTCCTCAAGCACTGATCAGTCTCTAAGAAAAACCTTGTGGAAACACAGGAGCCGGCAATTCCCCTGTGTCTTAAGTCAAGTAAGTGGGAAAGAAATCCAGTTTGGCTGAACAGGGAACTCATCATGGGGCTCAGGAGGGAAAATAAACTGTATAATCTTGTAAATGAGCTCAGGCTTTTCAGGAAGAATACAGAGTTTTGGATACTGTTCATCACAACATCTTCTGGAGAAGTTGTCCAGCTATGGAAAGATCAGATACACAGAGCACTGGGTGAAGAACTGGCTGAAGGACAGAGTTCCAAAGGTTGTCACCAATGATGTTTGTCTGGGTTTGTTTCTAGGACCACTCCTGTTCAATATATTTATCAGCATTATGGATCCAGGAATTGGATACACCATTAGCAAGTTTGCTGAGGATACGGGAGGTGTGGTTTGCTTTTTAGAGAGGCAAAAGGCCTTATAGAGGAAACTAGACAGATAGGGGAATTGAGCTATGAGATGAAATTTAAAAGCTGAAACTGTGGATTCTGTACCTAGGGTGGAGTAATGCCTGGCAAAAGTCTAAATAGGGAGAGCAGTGGCTGTAGATCAGCCCTGCAGACAAGGATCCATGAGCTGGCAGTGAGCCCTGGCAGCCCAGAGGGCAAATCCCATCCTGAGGGGCATTAAACACAGCATGCTCAAAAAGAGAGAATTAGCCTGCTGTGCTCAGATTTGAAGCCCTGACTGCAGGGCTGGGACCCACCAGGTGAGGGTGTGAAGGTTCATAACTGTATCCAGAGGGAAACAAAGATGGTGATGAGGCTGGAAGTCATCCTGTGAGGAGCACCTGAAGGCTCTAGGCTTGTGTGGTTTGGAGGAGACTGAGGGGCAACCCCATTGCTGTGTAACAGCTTCCTGAGGGGAGAAGGAGAGGGGGAGCTACTGAGCTCTTCTCCTTGGGAACCAGTCATAGAACATGTTGGAATGGTTCAAAACCTTTCTTGGGAGGTTTAGACTGGACATTAGGAAACATTTCTTTCCTGAGAGGGTGACCAAACAGTGGAAGAGGCTTTCTAGAGATGTGGTTGATGCTCCATGCCTGTCAGTGTTTAAGGGGCATTTGGGGAATGCCCTTAAAACACTTTAACTTTGGTTATCCTTGAACTGGTCTGGCAGTTGGATTAGATGGATTAGATGGATTAGAACTTGTAAATTCCCTCGAACTGAAATAGTCTATTTTGTTTAGTTCTATTCTTGTGATTCACAGACAATGATTAAAAATCAGCTCTACCCCCACACTGCTCATTGTGCTGAGAGTCCTCCCGAGTTTGCTCAGGGACCTGTGATGACCTGTGTGTGTGTTTTCATCCCTGTGCTAATGGGAGTTAACAATATTACAGAATCCATTTTGAAATCTGCCATTTCCAACATTGATATTAGAGGTAACCTGAAGGTAGGAAATTGTTTCATTTCTTTCATTAAACCATTTAGTTGTTCAATTAGCCTAAGTCTTCTGGGGTTACGGGTAACCAGAAGAGGTTTCTTGAACCAGTTGCACAGAGTACATCATCAGAGAGCGTTTAGAAGATTATATTTCCAATGTTGTTACTACAAATTAAGCCATTCAGGGCAGATATTTCCAGAAAAATCTGAAATTTGACCAAATGAAACTCACCCATCTTCATCATTTGGAAGATTAATTTGTACAGGACTGAGGATTCTTTGCCCTTTTTCCCTAAAGAATAATATGGTTTCTACAAGCTGGTGGGAGTAGAAGGCTATAAACAACTGCTGATGGGTTGTAAACTGAATAGAATAATCATGATAATTAATAACTTAGTAATATTCACTACTATATCCTGACGTGGTAGAAACTTTCATCTATAATTAATTATAGTACTCATTTTGGATAGGCTTTTTTTTTTTTTTTTTTTTTTTTT
>VZDJ01000346.1:23594408-23709984 GCA_008694505.1 Cyanoderma ruficeps
TTTTTTTAGAAAAAGGAATAACAGTATTTGTGCTCTATTTAACTGCTAACATGAGTCTAATTTCTTAACAGTGAAATTTTGGGTTTGATTTCAACAATAAAAACTCAGATGCATAAGCTCTGAAAATTACCTTAGATAAACTGAGGATTTTCTTGCTTTTATCAAGGCACAAAATTAGAATTTTTTTCACATAAAAATAAGGTAAGAAAATATGTGCTTGCATACACCTATTGTCTGGAAATTGCTGTCCATTTTTTCCACATTAATAATGTAGTAGCTGTTAGAGCTAAAAGATAGGCTTGGAGGACATTTGTTTTAAAATTTACTCCATGGAGAGTTCCTGGATTTATATGCTTTTATATGGGAAAGGGCAAAACAAAAACAATGTTGGAAACTAGGTTATATAAATAGAGCATGCACCTGGTTATGTACTATAAATCATGCAGATGAGTATTTTTAACTGGGGGAAGGAGACACAAGAACAATGAAGAAATATAGACATTCCTAAACCCTAAGGTGATGATGTTCTGTTGTTTTGGACACACCAGAAATGCACAGAGACATTGAGCTTACTTCTCAAAGAGAACTGAGAAATGAGGAAAGGTCTCCCAGGGGGGTCCCTTAGGTTTACTAAGTGTAACAAAATCAAAAGTACTCTTCAGTACAATGCTTTTTCCTCACGTCTTTCTTCAAATAAAATGAATTATGCACAAAGACAGTTTCGTTCACTTTGGATGCTTTGAAATTTCTGTTATAATAAACAGGGCTCTGAGGACTTATCTGTAAACACTTTTCCTGTTTATTTATGTCATTTTTATCAACACAAACTCTTATCTCAACCTCAACATCTTGTATCCCCCCAAAAAAACCCCACAAACCCACATATTATTAAGCTGGAGATGCTGAGATGTGTTTAAGTTGCTGCCTCTCTTCATCTTTCCATCCACAGAACAAATGGAACAGGAAAGTTTACATTCCTGCTGGATTAATAGTGAGATTTTTTTACATCCATTATATTCTTAGAAAATGGACTCTCTGGCTGTTTAAGTTGATTTTATAACTAAATCAGCAGTAGGATTTAGGAATAGTCATGCACAATTAAAAAGAAAAGCGCAAATTAAAAAAAAACCAACCTGAGGATATTTTCAATGGTAACTCCATTCTTTACACAAATATGGCTTTTTCTTTTTTTTCCCCCCAAACAGATGTAATTCTGTCTTTTTTCCCTCACAGCCCAAAGCATGAGCTCTGTCAGGATCCAGAAAATATGTAGAGCAGTGCCTGAGACTCAGACACCCAATCTGGAAGATGTCTTCTGAGAACAGTCAGGAGACATACTCAGAAGGACAAAAGCTGCCAAAATATACTTGTAACTTTTTTCTTTATAAAAACTGTGCTGCAGCGGTGTCTGTCATTATATTAGCCCAGTAGCTATAACATCTACCCAGAAACTGTTGAGAACTAATTTGTATGCTTTGGGAAGATTTTCCTCTCTTGGAAAGCTACCCTGGTCAGCAATTCATTCTTTCACATCCATTCTCCTCTTGCCATATTAATATTTCCTCCTTTTCAACACAGGCAAACACTTTGAATATACCCACATGCTACTATGTTTTGCATTTAATAGACATTGGATTTAAACAAGAAATAATCTTGAGAGCAAGTTGAAACTTCAAGGCTCCACACTCTAAATTCAAGGCATTAAGCACTGGTGTCAAAGGATTTCTGATTGAGTGTTAAACCCAGAAGGTGACTTTACACAAGAGCATCACAATTTTTTTTTCGTTTTTTAGATTAGACATCATCCCTCACAACTGGTTTTGACTCTGGACTCTGAGAAGGTTATCTAGAATGTCCTTAACAGGATTCTGTATGGTGCCTAAATTGTAGAAAGGACGGAAAAAATTGACTTCCCCCATACCCAGAGTTTTCTACTGGAAACTGCTAAGGTACCAGCAGTGCCCTAGTGAATCTTATTGTCTCCTCAAGGGAACTAGTTCTTCCTAGAACATTGCAGAGAAGGCATGTGGTAGGCTCTGGCTTTTATTTCTTTGAACCAGCCACCTAAAAAAAAAAACCCCTATTCCAAAAAAATCACTGCAGTCCTTTACCCGTCTGTCTTTAGTGTGCTGGTGTGAGACAATTTCTCTCCAAGATGTTCATACTGAAGGAGTCCTACTTAACTGAAGCACTGCCATAGAAAATAGATCAGCTCTTCTTGGAGGATAACTTTACTCACTGGAGCAGATGAGAGTCGTCCACAGACTCACACAATCTTGAAAAAAAGCAGGAAGACACAGAAGGTTCATTTCAGCTAAAATTTTGGTGTCTCTCTGTTCCCATTATAAATATGCTCATTAGAGTCCATCATAAGAGGCCTTCACATATGCTTGAAGTTAAACACCTACATAACCTTTTGCACAAGGAGGTCAGTTATTACCAGTTATGCTGGTATTTGTTTTTATATGGTCTCACCCTAGTTTGTTTATAATGGGTTACCAAAGAACTGTAATGTCATTAAATACCATTCAGACACAAAAAGCTTGGTGGAGAACTTCAATCCCTATAGAAAAAAATATGACTAAGCCACTGAAGAACAAGTATTTACATTTTTTAAACATTTTTGAAATCACTTAAGTAGACTTAATCTGTGAAAACAAATCATTTTATGATAGATTTCTTTGGGGTTAACATCAAGGAAACATTGTGTTGTCATTGGATACACCCCAGCCATTTAGAGGAGAATACATATTGTCTCAAATCAATGTATTTATGTCCTTAACCAATTTAAGAAATCCCAGTCATGCCAATCATTTTTGTCTGTAAAAGGAGATAGTGTTTTACAGGGTCTTCCCATAAGATACAAAGAAATTCTCCATGATGGAAATGGTTCAATTCAGTTGTGTAAGCACAAGCATCCAGTGCTACTAAATGCTAAGGTGTAGACATATATATATGTGTGTGTGTGTGTGTGTATGTGTGTGTGTGTGTGTGTGTGTGCGTGCGTGCACCTTAGGGAACACATATGAATTATATGTATATATTCTATACAGCTGCAGGACAGGTATTTGGTCCGTGCCTCCCTGCTAAGTGAATATTGTGTCACCTTCAAGCTGAAAGAGAGCTCAGTCCTTGCCGTGCACTCAGTGCTGAAGCACAGGGGTGATCTTGCTGCCCACCTTCACTGATGGTCAGTAATTTAAACAAAGAAGCCAGAACTACACCCATGATTATCAGCAAATCTTACTCACCCTCTATTCTCCCTCTTTCACCTCTATAAGATGTGCTAAGATCTTAGCTAGAAGCAATTATTTTTCATATACAAAATTTAAACTATACATTTTTAGTTTTCAGACACAGTTCATGGAAAACCCAGTTTAGAAATGAGTGTTTTGATTTAAACATCCATTAGTAGGTTCAGATTGACAGCTGAATTCAAGAAAGAAGAATTCACTGAGAATTTCTAAAAAGAAATGTCACACACTTCTGGTGACCCTGTTACAAAATGTAAGAGATCGCTGTTTCACGAAGTAAATAGCAAGTCTCATTTTCCTAGAAATTCTCCTCTGTTCAGATTCAATGCACTAAAACTCTTCTCCAGTGGTAGAGCAACACCTGCCTGCAGGGGAGCATTGCAGGAAAACTGACTTCTACAGTGGACTAAAACTACACCCTGCAGACAACAGAGGGGTAGAAACAAATGCTCTATCACCCCACTGAATATTGAAATAATGGCATAAAACGGAGGATTGCAACTACTACTACCAAAAAAAGAAAAAAGAAACCAAAACCCACCAAACCCCCCAAAAAGCCACTTATCTTAACAGGAGCTCAACAGATGAATTATTGACCCTATTATGAAGGAAATAATATAAAAATTAATTATGTTTTTGTTTATTATGTTAATAAAAAACATGTCTTCTTTGCAGAAAGAAATCAAAACATGGGCTCTAAGCTTATCAGATAACCCTGACCAAATGGACCACAAACAAGGTTATGGACCTGTGTTGCACTCTAATGCTCCCTTGCTCGTGCTGCAGTCTGTAACTGTAAGACAGAGTTTTATCACACACTACCAACTCTCCATCTCCTTTTTCTGTGTTAATAAGGTGTTATAAGGTGCTAATAAGGTTTAATTAGCAAAATAACTATTTGCAGTACAACTACATTTCCCAGAGTGGTTTTGTTTTTGCAAGGCAGTTTGTTTTCAATACCTGTCAAGATCCAGGTAACAGAACTTTCTTCTTGAACCTTTATTCGGAAATGGATTTTAAGATCCTACTGCATCAGTCAATACAATTGGTATTGTAGAGTTGTTCTCAATTCAGGGCTTTCAGGTATTTGTAAATGAAGACAAAAGATTAAATTCTTACAGGGACCCTATCTTGTCTCAGCTTACTCCACCATTGCATCTGTACAATGTTTTATATGACAACTGACTACCTCATAACAAAATTTAAAACAGGAATAACATTTTCTAAGAATTTCCTCAGTCCAGGGAGTGTTAAATGACATGTGGCACAGGAAATATCTAGCGCTATATTGTGAGCTTTTTTTGGGGGGACATAAATTTTTTTAAAACACACAAAGGATTTTTTATTACGAGATAATTTTTTTCATATTTTTAATGCATATTAACTTTTATTTCTTCCAAAGTTTCTTATATTGGTGCTAATGCCCTTTTCGATGGGTTGGTTCTAAGACTCTGGAGAAGCAGAAAGGAATTCAAAATTTCAGGGCTGCTTTTTTTCTCAGTTTGGATAAAGAAACACATTATAAATAGCAATAGCTGTGTGTAAGGCCTTAGGGTTTTATGGGTTTTAAGGGTGGACATTGATGGCTTTTTTAAAACCAGGTTAGAAATAATTCCAGTAAAGACTCCTGCTGTGTCAGCAAATCTGGATAAAAGTAATCAGTACAAAATGATGTATGGGTTTCTTTTCTTTAATAAAAAACCCATACCAAACCAAACAAAGCCCCAAAAGAAAACAGAAGTTGAGAGCTCAATGTAAATAAGGAAAAGCTAGCTGCTGCTGCCATGAATGAGTGGTTTAGGTTGCTTAAAGAATCACCAGCAAGGGATCAGCAAAATTTTGCAAAAGCATGACAAAATTTGATGGCAAGGTTCACTCTACTGTTTACAATCTAAATAAAGCCCACAAACAAAAAATGGTTGAGGAGTAACTTACAAAGACTTTTGCTGAGACAGGGACACAAACTAATAAGGAGGGAAAGAGTAAGGGATGCAACGGGGTAACAGATCCTCCTGTTGACTCCCAAGGTTCAGAGTGGATGCCCTTGCCAAACTTAGCCTCAGACTGGATCAGCAGTTTAGGTCTAAAGGATTTAGCATAATAGTACCGCAGAAAATATTTTCCATATATAGTGAGGGGTACTATAGTGGCAGGTAAATTTAGGCTTTTATCTTTTGTTTGATATAAGAAAGGGTAACATGGCACTTCTATAGATACCTAGGTTTGAAAAACATCACATAATTGTTCACATTCTTTAGGTTGGGTGAATATTACTAAGGAAGATACAGAATGTATAAAATCACCCTGTGCAAAACCTGAACAAGTGGGATAAACTTTATTATCTTACAGCTTCAGGGCAACCTCAGGTCCTGCAGTCAGCTCTCTCCTGGCACACTTGCAGCCTCCAATGCTTTACATCACAGGAGGTGTCTGAAGGTGCAAGGGAAGGCCATTACTGGGGGCATTGTATCCAAGTTTTGGCAAGGCAGTTCAGCAGATATTAGTGCTCCCTGGACTCCCTCCTTGGGCAAACTGCTGGATTAGATGACCTTGTGGGGACTGTTTCACTCTCCTTTCCTTTGGTTCTGTATCATGCAGCTCACTGTAAGACTGCGCTATCAAGAAAAAAATATCCATATTGATATTTTTCCTGCATGTAAAGGACAACAGCATCTGGCAAAGCAATGTTTTATAAAGCTGCACTTGACCACTAACCTGTTGTGTTAAGGACATTTGAATAGTCTTCCATATTGAAAAACCAGCAAGACTTTAACACTGCTGTAGGTAAATACCATAAATCTTGAAATGAAAGTGTATGTTTCTTTCACACATTCCCACTTTTATGCTTCAATTTATCCCAGCCTACCTGAAGTGTTTTTACTGAAATTAGATCTGTTACTAGTATAAAATTATAGCTGTTCTATTTCTGTGATATAAAAAAAAAAAGAAATAGAAATGTATCTGGTTATACTTAGCATTGGATATTTTTAGTATTGTTTCCTAATCTCGCTGTGGAAATCTAATGCAATATAGAACATAAGAGATCACATTATTGTACTTATAGCTATAATATAAGCAAGCAGGAATTTTAAAAAAAATGGATATTAAAAATCTAATTATTTGTGGGTTTTAGAGCATAGTATTTGTTTTATAATACAACCATGAATATGGCACATTTGTGTAACACATTCTGTTTATTGAAAAACAAATCCAAGATGAGATAATTTTAACTGCATACGGTATCATGGGAACAGGGGATTTGTGGCAAAACACCAGGAAAAAAAATCACAGTAATGAATGAAAAAAAACCAGTAGCTGAGAAACTTACAGCAAGGGACCCATTTGTTCTTTAGGATTGTTATGCTAATTTTTGAGACTTGCTGGAGCAGCGAAGTAGAGATTTTAGGACGAAGGTATCAATTACCAAATACTAATGCTACAAAGATATCATTAGCTTCTCAAGGTAATTTCAAAAAACCATTCATACCCTACTTTTCAAGCACTGCACTTTTACTTGAACTCTGTAAGCAGTAAAACTCTTGAAAAGTCAATAAAACTTAACAGTTTCCTTAGGAAAACAAAAGTGGTTTCCTTGGGAAATATTACGTACTAATTCTCCACTAATTTGAAAAAAGAAAATAAACTATCTAGAGGTCCCTAAGTAAGACCCAGAATTGAGATATTAGACTACTGAAGTATTATTTTTAAGGAAGTGTGTGCTTGGATACATTTTAAGCCTTACTAAGCACTTCTTACCTGAGTTTACGTTTGCAGCTATTCACTGCCAAAGTAAGGCAGTGCACGGATAAAATTCAAACTATTGACTTTTAGTAATTTATTTTGACAAAAAATATATTTCTCAATATAAGTCACATAACTGCATTAAGTCAGAATCCCAAATTATTATAGGGGAAAAGATGGGGTGAGGGAGGGACGCTGCATCTAATGAAAATATCCATCAAGAAAGCAAAGACATATTTTTGCCTTAACAGTTTACTTTATACATTGATATATAATGAAATAGTCCTGCTCTAATGAAATACTCCTGCTTCTTACTTTTCCTCATTTTGTGAAAACTTCATACATAGATGGAAGTGCTTAGATACTTGTGAATGCATGGTCAGAACTATTTTCTTTCCATTTGAGCTTTAAATTAAAAATCTGAAATCGGGCCATTATCACACATTGAATTCTTAGGCATAGTTTATAGAAACAGGTGTTGGGGGTTTTTGTTTGTTTTGTTTTGTTTTCCCAGTGATTTCTCTTTCTCTTCTCACAGCCATACTTCTTCTAACATCCCCCAAAGCAACAGCTCTCCCAATTCTTCTTGCAGTATCTTGCAGTGCCAACTGTGCTTGGGGTGTCCTGTGCAGGGCCAGGAGTTGGGCTCTTCCAACTCTGGATATTCTGTGATTCTATGATTCTGTATATGTACTGTCTGTTATAAACGAGGTGAGCCAAATTGTAATTAAAAAATCCCCAAAATTTATTTTCTCATGACAGCGAGTACGGAAACGAATCAAAAAAATCCCAGCCACGATAAAGACCAGTTCAGTCCCGGGAATCGAACGGGGTGAACGCGAGACAGGCCTTTATCGCACCTGCCTCCCCTTCGTTCACAAAATCCCACCACCAGTTTTCATACATTTTAGTTCCCCCGAGGCAGGGTTTCCTTTGTCCAGTAGTCCAGGTATTGATATTCATCGGTCTCCTTTTGGGATTCTGATTAGTCTGAGTGGGTTTTCGGGGGAGAACAGAAGAGATGTCTGAGTGACTATCGCAGACCTCATTCCGTTTCTCGTTCTGTTTCGGTGTTAGGCATCCTTGCTGGACCATTTCCAGAGGAACCAGATTCATTCATGTGCTGATCTCCTAAATCTTCCTCTGACCTGCCCCGTCTCATCCCGGAATTCTTCGTTGAACCATTTTCCCCGCTTTTATATCATTTTATTTTCAGGCACAAATTAATATACGGAGGTTATTCACAACACTGTCTAAAGCTAAATAACTATTTAACTTAAATACATAATACACAGTTTGATATTGCAAAAAAATTAAAGTAAATTTAAGTAAGTATACATTCTATTTCAAAATATAGGACCAAAATTATTAGAAGTTTCAATAGAAATTACTCTGAACTTACGTGACAGATTTAAAGAACAGATTTCTTGTGAGATAAAATTCATAAATATATAATGTGACAAAATTCTGCCTTGCTACCCAAGGCGTTTTTTAAATTATTAGCAATTACCAATGTATACACAGCTAAAATATTTTTAAAACAATTGTTTTGCATATATCATCTACCTGGCTTTGTGGTATTAAAAGATTAAATAAATTAATAAATATATTAAATATATTTTTTATTTAAAAAGCAATGAGATACACATGCAACAGTCACATCAACATTGTGGAGATGGTATTGGTGGATAAGTTGAAAGAATTGGCCTTAGAAAACAGACCTTTTTTGTGTTATAAGTGCAAATGACATTATTTGGAGCTAGACATAAAAACACAACAGCCTTCTCAGCAACTACTGGTGAGCTGAGAAAACCTCTGATGGCAAAGGCTGATGATTCTCTTTCTACTCCTTAACTGTTTGCATCACAAAAGATTCCAAGAACAGGATGCTGAGAACATTTTGTACTGCCTGATCCTTCCACTGTATCCGGCAGAGTGAGTGCATGTATAAAATCCACCTTTCACAGACTGATCTCCATATGTGCTTTGAGTGGGAGCTGAGTCTTGCTGTGTTACATGGTGGGTTTCTCTTTCACCTGTTGCTTTGTAGAAGGCAGAGAAAGGGCATGGTTCAATTTCCAAACAGAAAATGCTTTATTGCCTTTTTTTGTTTATTCCCTTCTCCCTCCCCCACCCAGCTGCTTCCTTTGGGGCTCTCCTACAGCTGCTGCTTTGCTTCATAACCTCACTTCAAGTATGCAGACTCTTGAAGATCACTTAAGAGCAGCAGTATTTTGTATGCACTTTGGTCTCAACATAGTCTGCGAAGTTTTCATGAGCTATGTTCTGGCTCATCCTCCAGCTTTTTAAATAAGATTTTTTTATTCCAAGAGAAAAATGGACATTTTACTGCTCTCCCTCCTCCCTCTTAAGAGAAGCTTAAGAAATGCTTTTTATAAGACTGCTTTATTGCTGCTGTGTAGAGTTAAAGTTTAAAAGCAAATGCAATAAACCACCATCACCAAATGGCCTCTATTACCTAATAACTTTAGTTTACTCTGACTCTCTGAGGAGCTGAGCAGTCTGAACAATGTTATTTTTTGATATATTATCAGAAGAAAAGAAACTGTGGTTTTCACGCAGAATAATGAAAGAAATAGGCCATGGGTAAATCAGAAATGAAATATTGCAGAAAATAGTGGTATATAGAAGACATTAATGCAGCAGATTTATTTCAGGGCTGGAGTAGCTAACATTCTTCACCTTGGTTCCACTAGGTAGCAAGGAAAAAGGCACTGATATTTTTTGAAATACCAAGTATCTAGTAAAATCATGCAAGCAGACATGAAAACACAGATTGTAATTTTGAATTGAGTTCTGTTCCTTTTTCAAGAAAATATCACCACACAAAGATAAATGTTGGGAGACGCATCACAGTCTTACGAAGACAATGGATAACTTATGGCTGATGAAGCCTTGGTAGTTAGGAAAGACAGCCTGTGAGAGACAAGCTTTTAATGGATTGAATATAAGAAGAAAAAATTAGCAACAAACAATTTCACCCTCTAAAAAGCTGTCCTAAGAACAAAAGAGAACATTCATTAGCACACCACACAATGTGCTAAAAGATGTGAAAGCAGGAAGAGGACAGGTATAACAGAGATAAGGGTATACTGGATTTGGCATCACCCACGTTCAGAGCAATAAAAGAGGTATGTGGGAGGACCAGATGCATCAAGGTTTGTAATACACATTGATTGTCCCAGCACCAGAGAAGGCAGTCACAAAGTGCTCAAAGCAAACCACTTTTGTAAGTGTACTAGGCAGGAATATAGGAAATTAAAGAGCATACAATTTTGCAAAAGCTCCTAGCAGAGAATTTAGCAATAGTACAACATTCCTTTATAGCTACAGTATAAGATCAAGAAAGAGTACTAAAAAAGTATTTATAGTCAAATATGACACAAGAGAAAAAGCCTATCAAGGAAAAGGGGTTTTTTTGCCATGATAATGTTGATATCTTTTGCATCATTAGAGCTATAGGAAGTGTGCATTAGCAAGTACAAAACAGAAACATACAAAATCTAGATTTTTAACAAATACTTGTACAAAACAAAAAACAGGTTGTAAAATCATTGCATCTTATTCAAAACAAGATTAGAAAAGAGCCTTTTAATATGACAAAATGCTTCAGAGCAGAGAATACAAAGTTCATTAAGATGCCTACAGGCACATCATATGATCAAGGGTCATGTGTGTGCAGTTCTAGGACTACGTGCACTGCTACAAGTGCCACTAGCAAAATATCTAGAGGAAAGAAAAAAAACCTTCAGATCGTGGCATATTTGAATATAATGACAAAGGTGGTGAGCTCAGTGCAATGTATTGACTCAATTACTGCACTGGAAATTGAGAGACTGTTCTGATACAGTGTGTTAGCCTTTAAGACCTAGAAAGAAAGTAAAGTGACCTGCTCCAGATGATGTCATCACTTTGCTCTACCGGCCTCATACATTCTGTGCACTGTATTCTACCTTAACTTGGCTGATTACCTTGATTAGGTCCATAGAAAGCCTAAATTTTGAACGAGGCAAAATGTTTAAAAGAGAAAGATGTGAATTTCTAGAGAAAAGCTTTTGAAAACAATTGGTCATGGATGTTTTGATATGACAGTACACTCTTATTTATTTTTTCATATTTTAAAGCACATGCAAGTTTAAAAAAAAAAAGGGAAGAAAAAAGCCACAGGAATATTGGAGAAAGGAGTGCAATGGTACTTTGGTCATGCCTAATAGAAATTGGCAATTAACACACTGTAATATTAAGGAAGCCAGAATTCACTTAGCAACATGCTAGTCAGAAGTGTAGTGAGTCATATCAATCACTAAATGCGGTATTTGCAACAAACTATCCCCCAAACAGACCCTGCTCCTACAGGTGTGTGCATTTCAGTGAGTTGAAGTCTCAAATAAATAATGATTCTGTAACAGTCTGTTGTGGTCTGAGATTTAAATCAGGAACCCAGGAGTTAATTAGAGGCAAGAACTACATTAGAGGCACGTACAGTCTACCATAGAATTGGAAATGAGGTTAGCAGGGTGATAGCCTGTGAGTGCAGTGCTCCTGTACCCGGAGTGAGGCTGCTGTGTCAACAGGTTCCCCTTAATTGGGTGCCTTGTAGTAGATGCCAACCACAAGGTTGACTTTGCCTAAATTACTGTCCACTCTGTTTGGTTTTTCTCCTGTGACAAGTGTTCCATCTATTCAGTGATCACACCAAGCCATCACTGACTGTGATGTGCTCATATCTCACAAAGCCAACCCTGTCCTGGGCTGCATCCAGAGCCCTGTGGGCAGCACAGTGAGAGAGGGGATTCTGTCCCTCTGCTCTGCTCTCATGAGACCTCACCTGCAGTGCTGCATCCAGCTCTGGGGTCCTCAGGACAGGAAATATATGGATCTATTGGAGCAGGCCCAGAGGAGGCCACAAAGATGGTCAGAGGTCTGGAACACATTCCCTGTGAAAACAGGCTGAATGAGTTGGGACAGCTCAGCCTGCAGGAGAGATGGCCCTAGGGAGACCTTATTAGCAGCATTTTGGTACCTAAAGGGGGCTTATAAGAAAGATCAGAACAAACATTTTAGCAGGAACTGTTGTGGTAGGACAAGGAATAACGGTTTTTAAGTAAAAGACAGTAGACTCAGACTAGATATAAAGAAATTATTTACAATGAGCATGGTGAAACACTAGACCAGGTTGCCCAAAGAGGTGCTGGATGTCCCATCCCTGAAAACATTCAAAGTCAGTTTTGATGGGGCTCTGAGCAAGCTGATCTAGTTGAAGACATCCCTGCTCATTGCAGGAGCAGAGTTGGGTTAGACCCTTCCAACCCAAAGCATTCAATGATTCAATGGAAATGACAAATATTTGGTTGTACTTGCAATATTTGGAACAAAGACTTAATGGTGAAATTACTGCTTGTAATCACTGCTTTTACGTTGATCCAAAAAAATAAAGAAAATGTAAGTCAGTTAATTTGTACAGAATCCATATTCCAGAGAGAGGACACAGCTCAGTTTCTGCCTCTTTACACATGGTCCCCTCACTTCCTGTTGGTACAAGAAAGTGAATCTCACTCCTGAGAGTGAAGATACCAACACATCCTAATGCTTCTAGCACATATGAGTATTAATTTTGGCACCTACAAGTTTAGCTTATAGATAGGCAGGCACACTGTCAGGTCAGATAACTGGTGCTCAAAAAGGAGCAATGGATATTAGTCTGACATGGTTCCTGAATGATCTCCACCTACCAAACTAACTTCATGAGACTACCACATGCATTAAACAGCAAAACAGGCATGTACTGTTAGAGAGAAAACACATTTAAGTTATGAGTTTTACAAGTTTGGACTCATGGCTTTTCAATATTCATGAATCCTACAGCTAATACTTACCAGGCAGCTACTTGGGCAAGCTGCTTTTCAAGCTTTGCATAGATTTCAGCAGTAAGAAAGCAATCAATCCTTAAGAAGATGGTGTTTCCTGCATTTCCTGAACAGTTAAAGTGATGCTCAGCAGGCTTTTCCCAGCTAATCACATCCTGGGCTGCTTTCTAGGGCCCAAGGCTCGTAATTTCCCATCCTTTCTGCCCTTTTCTTATTTTATTGCATCCTAATGAATTTCATTGGAGAAAACAATATCCTGCACTTGTCATGTGCAGGTTTGAGTTTGAACAATAAGGTACAATGTGGATAATTTTATAATTCCTATAATATTACAGACCTGGAAAGAACCAAGTCTTCAGACTTCCAGTAAGTCTTTCTCTGTTGAAAGCCAGAGGAAATTGGTATAATTTGGGAAGAAATACTCTGGTTTCTTGAAACACCAAATGTTTATTTAATCAGTTACCAGGGAGAATATGATTCTTTCCAAGAAAGGTGCATAGTGTTTTACACAGTTTGTAATTACATAGCTACCTTTCTGTCTGAGATCCTGCATTCTTTAGACTTCAAGCACTTTTAGGCTTAACTGGCAAAATAGGGATTTTTTTGCTCCAGGTCACTCAATAAAGATTACACTCCTACATATTGTTCTGTGTCAGAGTTGTTTGTGCCTGCCTGTTTCACAACAGATGGCTGCATTTCGGTAGTTTTATATAGAAGACATATATGTAAGGTCGAAAAAAACATTTGTTTTAATTCAACTTCTTCCAGCTGCTTGTATGCTTTAGTTCTATCCACTGGGCTTGATGTCATGCAAGTAAAATTTTTAAATAGAACTTTGCAAATTTTTTTTCTGTTCATTTTGGATCAAGATTTATTTGGAATGGTTGTACAGCGAGAATAAATTGAGTATGCTTCATTTTGTAACATACTAGGCATTGTTTCATGGGGTATTGCAATCTGTGAAATACAACCAGGAATAAGATACCTTAAAATATAGTCTCTTGGTTGGGGTGAAAGAGCACTTGCAGTTCTGAGAAGGGAGCCTTAACCTCTGCTTCCAAGCTTTGAGTGAGCATTTCTTATGCTGGTTCACCTTTTCAGAGCTTTTTTCCTTCCTGTATTGCAAGGATATGAGCAAGACACATTGCAGATTTTTTTTTTTCATGAAATACAGAAGTAAACATATGGTTATTCAGTTCACAGATATAAGAGTATTTTCAGTGGTCTTTTAAGTCTCGATCATCAAAGCTTCCTTATTGGCTTTTCCAGTAAGCATTGATTTAAAATGTTACTTTATGGGTTTGGCTTCAGTGATTTAGTAATTTTCCTCTGCTTTGCCCTTGTGCTCTGTGACAGAGAAGAGCTGGTCTGGCTTCCTCCGGCTTTTGTCACCCAAGATTCATTGATGAGACACCTAAGGACTAATAAGGAAGCAATGTAAAATCACAAAGCTAAAGAACAAAGCGAATCATGACCAAGTACAAAAAACGCATCCTCTGAAAAAAAATAGGAAAATTGGCTGGAGCAACATCTTTTAAACTTTGCTCCTCTTCCCTGTTTTAGAACAGGGTGAATCCCAAACCCACTTAACAGCCGCACATCGGGGCAACTCATCAGAAATACGGTTTTCTGGCTGGTATTTATAAAATGGTTTGTATTACTAGTACAGCAAGTACAGAACGCTGGATAGAGGATACCGCTGCTTGGGGGAAGGAAAAAAAGAAAATAAAATCGGGTTTGCACCCTTATGAGCACAAGATCTGCCTTTCTCTGTAAGATCTGACAGGGATGGAAAGGACATCCTGGATCCCCGACCCCTCTCACAGATCCTACGGCCCCGGGGAGGGCCCCGAAGGGGACTCGTGTGTCAGAAAGGTCGCTGTGGGGGCTGAGGGGCTCTACGATTCTCGCTGGTCCAGGCAGAGGTCCGCTGCCACTCAACGCCCGCCCGGTTCCCGCTGCGGAGCGGCTCTGGGAACGCTCCCTCAGCACCGGCCCCACACAGACCGCGGGGAGGCGGGGCCAGCAGCAGCGACCAATGAGATGGTGCATATTGTCTCTGACTGACAGGCCACGCTATCCAATAGGAGCCTTCACTTGAGCAAGGCGGCGACATTTGGGGGGCTCTGCTATCCCCGCCCATTGCACGGAGCCGGGGCGGGGCACCGTTCCTGGGCGGGGCTAAGGGCGGCCTCGGGGGCGTGGTCTGGGCCGGTATATAAACCTGGTGCGGCGCATTTTCCCCGCTCAGTCGGTGCAGTGTCGCCGGTTGTGCAGTTTTTGTTGCGGGCTTGTGCGCAGCACCTGCCGCCGCCTAACAGTCCCTCTTTTATTGTGTGCGCAACCCCCGTCTTGCCTGGGTTAGCGGCTCCCGGGGCGCGTCTCTTCCCCGTCTTACCTCCTTCTGCGCTTCCTCAGGGTGATTTGTCCGCGCCCCTTGCCCGCTGAGGGGGGGCGTCCCCCCAGCCCGCGCCCCTTTTCTTCCCCCTCCTGGCCGGGGGCTTGCGGCGCTTCCTCCTGGATGCGTCCCCGCAGCCCCGGGCGGGAGGCGGCCAGGGGGAAGCGCTGCCTCCGAGGATTTACCACCGCCTGGGACTCGGACCCGCTCTTTCCCCGCAGGCGCACCGGTTCCGCTGCTGCTCCGGGCCGCCGCCGCTGCCATGGACGAGAAGTACCTGCCCGAGCTGATGGCGGAGAAGGACTCGCTGGACCCGTCCTTCACCCACGCCTTGCGGCTGGTCAACCAAGGTGAGGGGCGGCGGGGCACGGCGGGACGGAGCGGGGCGCCTTGTCCCGCGGTGGGGACGGGCCGGAGTGAGCGGCAGCTGCCGCGGATGCTCCGCCGATGGTTCACCCTTCCTTACTCCACCGCTTGGAGGGGTTTGTTGTGCTCAGGCTCTTGGTGAGGTTCTCGGTGAGGGGTTCACCCTTGCCTTGCACCGCTTGGTGGGGTTTGTTGTGTTCAGGTTGTCGGTGTTTGTCGGCTCCCGGCGCCTTCCCCTTCCCCCGCCGGGCAGCATCGCCCGGGCAGCCGCGCACGCTGGCTGCCTTCCCGCATTGCTGCTCTTCCATCGGTGTTTTCTCTGCCATCGCTCACTGATCGAATTATAGATTACTCCGAGTTGAATGGCTGGGTCTGCTGTGCTCTGCTCGGGCTGCACGTCAATTAAAACCCCAGAAGGTTCTCCTATTTTACCCCGTTTCTGAACAATGAATAGTGGATTGTTTACATGTGTGAGAGCCTTCTTAAGAACAATCCTACTACCGATGGTTTTTCCTAGAAACTTTGGGCTCTGCGGGTAAGATATTAAGAAACCAACAATACATTTTCGTAAACCTTTTAAGAAAACGCGGAGCGTATTTTGTTTTGCAATTATATAACTCCAGATAATAAATTACTCCCACCCCTTCTGCATCTGTCATGTCAGATGTGCTTTAAAGTGCTAGCTTTTTGTTTCAGTGATGCAGTACTGACTAGAAAAGTCATTCTGTGTAAATTAAAGTGTGATTTAAGGTACATTTGGAGATACTGTATAATTGGCAGGTGACTTTCAAGTAGAGCTCTGGAGAGAGAAAGGCTTGATCTAGTGCTTAGGATGCTTAAGTGAAATAAGCTATGGAACTGATCCTCTAATATACACCAAACATACTGACAGCCAAAATGATCTTGGCTTCAATTGCAATGATTACAAGCCATGCTTGGTGTACTTTACATCCTATAACAGGAACGAGTTTAAGTTGATGTGGACTCTTCTAATGCGTTGTAGGTTTTAATGTGTAATAGATGCAAACGCCTGTATCAGAATCAGAAGGAAGATTACCGTTGTATATAATACTCTGGAGTTAGGGATAGCTGTCACAGGTTCAACTGTGGAATGCATATGCTAAGTGAATTGAAAGTCCATGTCCATGGGTGGTTGATATTTTGCATATTTTTCCCAAACTTTGAATCTGTAAAAATGTCTCCGTTGATTGTGGGAAAAGGAGGATTATGTTTAAAGAGCAGTTTTTTGCTGTGTTTACTGTAAATGAAAAAGCTTGTAAAAATTAAACTTGATGGCTACAAATTATTGAAGTTCCTCCCCAGGTAGGGAAGAATTTTTTTTGCATGTGTAAATTATTTCAGGGAGTTACAGAAGTATGTGATTTACTAGTTCGTAAACAGTGTTAAAGGAAGTAAATCTGTCCTTTTGACTAAGTTTATAATATTTTTTGAGGTTCTCATTGAAATGATAAATTGTAGGACTGAAACTTTTGCTTTTCATCACGGTATCTGCATGCCTACATTCAGCTCCAAAAAAAAATTATACTGTCAGTGAAAAAATGTAAATGTAAGTGCATCCAGCTTCTGTAATCTAGTAGGTGTCTTGATTTTTTGTTTACTTTGAAAGTGAAGTCTTGGATTATATCTGAAGTGTTTCACAGGTTAGAGATGGGGAAAAGAAAGATTGAGGGTGACTAATCAACTGGTAACTGTAGTTTAAAATGGAAATTTGTATAATCGCTATGTAAAATAGACAGTTTAATAGTAGAATCACCGAAGAGCCAGATAAAATGAAGTGTCTGTATAATAAAGGTGGGAAATACAACTTAAGGAGGGGATGTTTTTACAAATCCATCCTGCCATGACACTAACTTTCTCAGGGACTGTTTTTTTCTCAGTTAATAATAATTCTGTGCACTTTTAAATGAATGACAGTTGTTAGTGGAAATGTATATGTAATGGTTCTGGCTTGGATTCTGTGTGCCAGGTCCACTGAGTATCTTCTCTATTAGTTTGTGTGGAGGCAAATGAAATAGCTTGTCTAATTTTTTTAACTGGATTTGTTTATCTTTTAAGTTTAGAATGAAACAGGTTTCCAAGTTTGGCTTCTTATGGGTATCTGTGAAAATGTCTTAGCAAAGGTTTTAAGTGCTTTAAATAACCACCTTAATTATGTAACAGCATTTTGGTGTCTTAGTGGTATTAAATTTGCTATCTGTATTTACTTGAACTGAAATACTGTACATCAGCTGGTTTTCTTCAGAAACTCAAGAGTAACTTGTTGGAGTTGTATGGATGAGGTAGAATACTTCTGAGATGCTGAGGTAATTCAGGTCTGTTTACTGCTTAGACAGAAGAGCCAAATTGCTAACAAATTTCCAGTCACGTTGAAATTTTGTTTCTAGGAAAAATTCTGGGTCTAGAGTTCTAAAATGTGGTAATTATAGTTTTCAAGTGGAAATGGATTAATTTGCATATTATGCTTATAATTACACATTATAATTTATGTATACACAAATTGCATAATTTTAAATTTAAAAAGTGGAGCTTGACCTGCTTCAAGTTCCTGCGTAACATTTTGGTTAAAAAAGAATAATATGGAAATAACCAAGATGCTGTAAGAATATTTTCATGGGCAGTATTACTAATCTATCTTTTGAATTAAGATATGACAGAAATTTTTCTGTCTTGAAACGTTGTTTTGAAAGCACTAAAATCAACTATCAGTATCCTTCAATGCTCCTGCTCAAATAGTAAGTCCTGATGTTTCTTGTTGAGAACTCCGTTCAAAGATTTGATGCCCTGTCTCCTTGGGACACAAATACAATACCTATTGCTTAAATTTTGTTTTAAACAGTCATTGAAACATTTAGCTGCTGCTTAGAACAGTGGGAATCTTTTCCAGGAGACTAGATTCTATCCCTTGTTCTAATTAAGAGGATGTATTTGAATGCTTGAACATTAAGCCATTCTAAAAAGGGTTGGGTTTTTTTTTGCCTGTAAACCATTAAACATGTTAGAGATTGAGAGTAGACTTACTTGCACGTGTAGTAAGATGACCATGCTAATAGGATTAATTTGCAGCTGGGACCATACAGTGGGAACTGGAACATTTTGTCCAGTTATTAACTTATAGTAAGTTCTGTAAATGAAGAACCTTGGGAAAGATGAAATTCTGTGAAGAAGCAAGATTTTAGTACATTTGTATTTCTCCTGTTTTCGGCTCTCATGTGCTCATCTTTATGCAAAATCTGAAAAATATTTCTGTCTGTGGGAGTGATGGTAATTCTGAAATCAAGCCTTATTTCGAAGGCTGACTTTGCAGTTGTGGTTGTGTGTAAATGTTGGTAAATGTGTAAGTGTAGTGTTGATTGTCATAACTTGGTTCATGAGTGGTGCTCTAAAAATACTGAAGATTCTTGAGCGAAAAGTTACTTTACCTTCTTTCGCATTTATTTATAGCAGTGATTCAAGAGGAGCAGTTTGTGAATGTTGAATGAAGTATGTGCAACTGCAGATGGAAGAAGCTAACTGTAAATAAAACATGGTGATACCAGCCACATTTCTAACAGGAGAGACCTGAAAACGGGTGCTTGGCAGTTGTTCGGTTTGTGTAGATAATTAAATGTGTACATAATGAAAGTTAGGGCTGCTGCCATTGCTGCAAGATAACTCTCTTGTGCAGACTGGACCTCTGGAATTCTTCCTTACAAGCTCATTTTAGCTGATTTGAGGTAATGCCTGAAGTTGGCAAAGCTTCCTTTAAAATGTCAGTGAGACGATGTACAGGAATACCAAGCCTTTCTATCAGTAGATGGCTGTATGTGCTAACTGTGTGTTGAATGGCTTCCCTAAACCACAGGGTGATCAGCAGGGGCTTGCTGTTTCTTGTGTCAAATTTTGCTTGGGAGTTCAATAATCAGAGTTGTACCTCCCTAAATATCAGGGAGAATGGAGTGTGAGGGAGTGTACTCACTGCTCTGTGGAGGATACTAGTGGTCTAATTATTTTTTTTTCTTCAGCAGTGATGGCTTTGTAAAAATGGTTGAAGCCGGAGCTTAACAATAAATTAAGGTTCTATATATATTGCTGATTTTTGTCATGGTTTAAGCTCAGCTTGGTTGGTAGGTACTGTGTAGCCGTTCGTTCTCTTTCCCCTGGTGGAATCTGGGGAGAGAATTGAAAGAAGGTACAGCTTGTGGGTTTAATGACTGAAATAAAGTAAAATGTAATAATTATACTGGAAATGAAAAAGAAGAATAAAACCCAAGAGAAACAAGTGATGCATAATACAGTTGTTTCCCATCTGCTGGCTGATGCCCAATCTGTCCCCGAGTGGCAATCAGTGCTTCTGAGTCAACTCCCCCCAGTTTATATACTGGGCATGCATCCTGTGGTGTGGAATATTCCTTTGTCCAGTTCAGGTCACCTCTCCTGGCCGTGCTCCCTCTGGGCTTCTTGTGCACCTGCTCCCCAGCAGAGCGTGAGACACTGCAAAGTCCTTGATTTAGAGTAGGCACTACTTAGCAACAACTAAAACATCACTGTGTTGTCAAGTCTCATGCTGAATCTGAAGCACAGCACTGTACCAAGTACTAGGAAAAAAATGAACTCTATCCCAGCCAAAACCAGGAAAAATTTCAATAAATCCATCTAAGTATGCAAGGCATTTTATGCTTTTCTTTAATTTTTCAAAAATGAATGTGATTTTGTGTAGTGGTATATGTATGTTGTAATGTAAGTAATCAGTTTGCCACTGGAACATCCACTTTCCCATGTGGACAAGTTTCCTGGCATGGCACAGACACATGGTGTTGCTCATTCCCAGTCACTAGGGGTGTTAAATGTCCTCCATCAGGGTAACCTCAAACTCTCCTTTTTGTCATTTGTAGTATCAATCACAGAAATAATACTTGTTTCAAGTGTTCTACCCTTTGAGGATTTCAAAGCACTTTGTGAAGGTCATAGGTGTTTTGAAAATGAGATATGGCTGTAGAAAGCTGATGGTGTTTTAAAATTATTTGGAGCATCATATGAAATATTGTCAATTTTGTGCTCCTCAGATTTTTTTAAGACAGCTGGTCACTTTTAGTTGTCATTCTTAGAGGTTAACCAGAAATAAACTCTTCTGGTTTTAGTCTGATTACTAGAAGGCAACAGTCCAAGGGAAGTGTTTTGGTGAAATTGGATATTTTCCAGGCCAAGTGTGGTGAGAAATTTAAGTGACAGTAATGGGAACGGGTATGATGTAATGCTTGCACCATCAAACTAGGGAAGGCTGACTTGGATTCCACTTCTGTTTTCTTAAAGCAGCATGAAAAGTAGTAACTCTTGGAGGGCAGAAGAGATATTTGAGTCTGTCTCTCAGCTATTGTACTTGGAAAAACTTCTGAAGTTCGCATTTTTGTTATGGTTGCTCTTTTCTTTTACTGCAGTGAAACTGTATTGGAACAGTCAGAGGGCTTCCTAAAAGTTACGTTTCAATCTTGCTCTCTGAAAAGGCTGGGGAAGTGGTTTATCAGATATTCCACTCATGTTAACAGGGCTTCTGCAAAATGCAGCTGAAGATAATCATACTTTCTTCGCCTCTGGGCTCCTCTGTTCTGAAGCCTAGAGCCACTCACTGCCATCACAGTTAGTGTAAAGCTGACTCCTAATTCATTTGCACACTCGCTTTGGCAGTCAATGAGAGAGATTGAATTTAAAGGGTTCAAATGCAGGCTGGCATAGTTTGTCACTTTCAATCCTTTTTGACACCAGCCCTGCAAATTAAAGCTGTAACCTTCTGAGTACTTATTTACTGGGAATCAGAAAGAAGGTCACAGCACTGCTCCTCTGGCCTGTGGCTTGTTTGACTTTTCTTGCATGTACTTAAAATTTATGAATGTGACCTTTCTGCCCTCTGACTTTGTTCCCTTCCCTGACTTCAACTATAATTAAGAAACAAAAGAATTTAGGATGCACTTTTGTTTGAAAGAATCAGGTATCAAAGTTCAGAGTTGACAAGTGTCTGTATTCAGTGTAGTACTGCATGACATTTTAATTAGTATTTAGCAGGTTTCAGTAAAAAGCATGTTTAAATAGATTAACTGGTAACTGACACAACTAATATTTCATGGTGAATTAACTGACTGTTCTTAGCTGAGTTCTGCAGAAATCTTGCAAGCTTAATGTTTACATTATTAATACTCTTTTTCAAATACAAGATAATGAAGGACAGGGCTTCTATACTGGGAATGTGGAATATCTTGATAAAGTGGGCGGGTTGTCTTTCCCTGAATCCTGGGAAGGCAGGTTTCACCCATGCTATTTGCTGTTTGGTAGGGGTGGTGGGAGTTCTAGGAATTATTTTAGAGCCATATATTTCTAGCCAAGTGTGATTTTTTTCAAGCCTAAGACTAGCTTGAAAATTTATATCTTTATGGCCTTAAACTAAGGCCATAAGGGCATATGGACTTGGGAATTTAATTTTCTTGTGACATTCTAGTTCCAGAAGTCCATATGTCTTAATCTTTGAGGAAATCATGGAAAAAATACAATGCTTTGCAGGCTTGAGAAGGTCTGCAGGCCTCTTGCTAATCTGATTTGGTGTGTGAAAGTGATCTTCAATTTGTGCTTTGAGAGCCTGACTGCCTTCAGGAGTGGATAAAGGTGAGAAGAGGCCCTTTAAACTGCTGGTGAAATGTCTGGCCAAGAAGTACAAATGAAAAAATGCACAATGCTTTAGCAATGATTGATTAACACTCAAACCAGATAGAAGGACTAGTAGATTCTGTGTCTTGACATCTTTGGTCCAAAATGAGTTGCATTTATGGACATTTGATCCCTGCTAGATTGTTAAGCTCTTTGAACTGTCGGTGACTTGGGCTGTACAGTAGCCGAAGGTTGGCTGTTTATGCCAAGGAGCAAATTAAAGAGCAGTAACTGGAGAGAGAGCACGAAGAAGCATTGTTAGACTGACTGATGTATTTTTGTACCTCAGCAGCTAAGCAGTGCATGTTTTATTCTTTGTGTGTTTATCTTATCTTAAAATTTTCCTCTGCTTAAACTCACCTTTGTCATATTTATCACTTATGGTTCTTTGATGTTGTGTTGTTTTTCAGCATTTTACCTTATTGTCAAGGTAAACTTATTAGGAAACTAGACAGTTAAATGGATTTCCTTTCTATTCTACATCTCTAGTTGCTATTTTCTGGATGCGTTTAATTTCTTATTTTGCTGTGTTTATCAGGCTTTTAGCTGCAGGTAGCAACTCAACTTCAACAAAGTTGCAAGGCAGCACAAAATGCCAGTTGAATTCTTGTAGATGGTAAATCTTCCACTTTTTTGGCTTGTACAGGTCTTCTTTTATAGATCTTTATTTTCTAGGAAGAATTTGTTGACAAAGTAATTGGAAACCTAAAAGATTAGAAATCATTTCAGTAAACCCATTGTACTTGATCCGACAGAAAATTTGTTATAACAACTGCTGCTGTGCTGATCTTGGTATAATATAGTGACAGTGAAAACCTGATGTTGCAAATCCTTTGAGGATTTACTGATTTTCTTCGACTTTAATAATCCATCAGGATTGTTCAAAAGGAGTAGTCTGAGCAAGATGCCTATATGTGGACAAGACAAAGGATAGAGAAAAATGTCTTAAGTACTGTGTGCAGTTTCAGGCACCACAATATAAATCACAATATAGGAAAGATAAAAATATTAGAGGGTGTTCAGAGGAGGACTATCAAGATGAAAGGTCTGGAGGAGAAGCCATGTGAGGTGTGGCTGAGGTCACGTGGTCTTTTCAGCCTGGAGAAGAAGAGACTGAGGGGGGGAGACCTTATTACAGTCTGCAACATCCTCATGAGGGGGAAGAGGAGGGGCTGGCGCTGACCTCTTCTCTCTGGTGGCCAGTGGCAGGACCTGAGGGAATGGCTGGAAGCTGTGCCAGGGGAGGTTTAGGTTGGATATTGGCAAAAAGTTCTTCCCCCAGAGGGTGGCTGGGCACTGGAACAGGCCCCCCAGGGAAGTGGTCACAGCATCAAGCCTAACACAGCTCAAGAAACATTTGAACAATGCTTTCAGCCACACGTTGGGATTCTTGAGCTGGTCTTGTGCAGGGCCAGGAGATGGACTCCAGTCCTTGTGGGTTGCTTCCATCTCACGGTATTCTGTGATTCTATGAATTGAAATTGCTTTTCTTCTCGCTGCTGCATTTGTTGAATTCTTGGAGAGTAAATGTGTCCTGTAGCCTTTTACTGCCTCACACCATTCAGTAACAGTACTCTGGGAAGCATAATGCGTGAAAGCAAAAGGTTTTAGATGTTTTCAACCATTTTTTCCTACTGCTCTGGGATAAAAATGATGATTTTTCAGATGTAGAATTGGAAGGACTGCTTTTAATATGGTCATTGTTCCTTTCATGTGTCCTTTCCTGTTCGTTAGTACTGGACAAAGGTTTTTGTTACTGTTCATTTTGATCCATGTTCTAATTTACTAGAGGTGGTCAAGTACCAATCCTGTTGTGTCCCTGCTCAGAAGCTCAGTTTCTGCTCTCTGCAATCACATGTGCAGTATTTGAGAGTTAAGCAGATTTTTGTTTCCTTTCCTTTGCTATTAAGCTTAAATGCTGTGGCGCCCTCTATGCCAGCTTCAGTGATACAGCTCCTTGGGGTAAAGCAGTGTAGTAAAAAGATCACCCTTTTCTTCTCTACCTACCTCCAGACTAATGCTAAATGATAAAATTCCCTTCTAGAAGAGAGAAAGGCATTATGTTTCATCTTGACTTTTTATTGTATTTTACTGTTCCCCATCTCCCCTCCTGAGCTTGAAGGAAAGCAGATTTTTCTCAGCTATAGAAACTTCTGGATATGATATTCTTGATCCATTTGCAGTCATGAAAGTTCAGAATGCATTTTTTCACTTTAATAAGTATCCAACTGATTCATTACCACTTCTAGCCTATTGTTTTAGGCTCAGGAAGTCCTAATTTTGAAGAAACTTGGTCACAGATCAATTTTCTGCCTTCCTTAAAAGGGTTCTTCAAAGCCTTTGTGATAGTTGGAGCTGTTTCTCAAAGCAAAAGAGTTTGTCCTTAATAACTGATTCAGTTTCTCCATTTAAAGCCTGGTGTGTCTGAAGAGCTACGCTGCTTCACAGTGGATGGGCTGCAGTGATACCTTTAGCTGTAGTTAACACTTGCTCCCAATGTAGAGTTATCCCAGTAATATCCTAGGCTGGATAATCTGCAAGGTGAAATACAGCACCTCAGTACTAGATCTTAAGAACTGGAAAAGAGTGTTGTGGTCCAGTTTGTCTTGTGTTACACAGATTGGTCTTAAAGATTCTTTTCACTTATCATATACCCTTGAACTTTTTATTACACTGTGTATCCATGGCCTGGAAAAATTATGAGGTTTTTATTGGCCTACTGTATAAAAGCATACAACAAAAGATTTATCATGTTTTTAAGCCTTACTGTATCTGTTCTTTAGACCTTTTTGTTTCTGCAGCCACCCGAGTCTTCACAGAAGCCTGTTAATACCATGTGAAACAAATGCAGGGAATGATGTAAGTGTAGTCAGAAGGTGCTTGTGAGGGATGTAGTGGTTTTGGCCGAGGTTAATTTTTTGTTCCTAGTAGCCAGTGTGGGGTTGTACTTTGGATTTGTGAGGAAAACAGTGCTGCTAACACAGATGTTTTCGTTACTGCTTAGCAGAGATTACACAGAGGCCTTTTCTGTTCCTTCAAGACCTTTTCTGCTCCTCACCCCACTAGCAAGCAGTCTGGGGGGGGGAGGGGAGCAAGTAGTGGGGTAAGACACAGCTGATCCCAACTGACCCAAGAGATGTTCCAGACCATATGGTGTCATGCCCAACATATAAAGCTGAGGGGAAGAAGGAAGAGAGGAAGTTTGGAGCAATAGTGTTCATTTTCCCAAGTCACTGTTATGTGTGATGGTTGCCTGCTTTCCTGGGAAGCGTCTGCTTCCAGGAAAGTGAATTGTTTTGCTTTCCTTATGTGCATGGATTTTGCTTCGTCTACTATTAAACTGTCTTTATCTCGACCCACGAAGTTTATTAATTTTATCCTTGTGATTTTCTCCCCCATCTTTCTGGGGGGAAGGGAAGCACTTCTGTGGGGCTCAGCTGCTAGCTGGGGCTAAACCATGACAGAGAATTAATGACCACTGAAGACTGTTTCCAGCCTTATATCATCTGTGATTTGAGGATCTTGGGCGATTATGAACTATTAATATGGACACACTTTGGAAAGAGCAGAAGCCTTCCACGGTGGGTTTTTCTACAAGAGTCTAATACAGCATCTTGCATGTAGTGATGCAGAACTCCTGATGATGTAGTTTATGCAGAAATGTTTTTGCATGCATCTTTTCCAGACAACTCTATTATGATTAGGGCACTAGTTATTAGAAAAAGCATTGTGTATGTTTCATTTTTGGGGGAGCTGGTTCGGGAGAGCTTTAGAGCGTTTCGGGAATTATTTCGGGAGCGGTGCCGAGCGCTGCCAGGAGGGGGCGACAGCGGCCCGGCCCTGCGGGCCTCCCGGGATCGGGTGTGATCCCCCGCGAGAGGCCGGATCGGGGCTTCCGGGATCGGGGCCGTAGGAACCGGTGGGATCCCCGGGAGAGGCGGGATTGGGTGTTAACCCGCCGGGAGTGGGTCAGTCCCCCGGGAGAGCCAGGACTGGGGCTCCGGGGATCAGCTGTCATCCCTTGGGAGAGCTGGGATCGACTGTCATCCCCCGGGAGAACTGGGATCGACTGTCATCCCCGGGAGATCGGAACCGGGGCCGCGCGGCTGCCCGCGGGAGCTGGGTGCCGTCGGTGTTCGCCTGTCACAGCAGCTCTCGCAGCCAGATGTGTTCCGCAGCCAGATGTGTTCCGTCTGTTCTGCATCTCAGGGCGCGGATGTGTCCCTGTCCTGCTGTAACCCCAGCCCGCCGCTCGCGCCGTCCCCAGCGAGGGTATGGGAGAGGGAATCAGAATAGTAAAAACTGCGAAACTCCGGGTTAAGATAGGCCACTTTGATAAACAAGGTACAAGCTGTGCACACAAGCGAATAAAAACAAGGAATCCATTCACCACTTCCCATGAGCAGGCAGGTGTTCAGCCATCTCCACGAAGGCAGGATTCCATCCCGCCTGACTGTGGCTCGAGGAGACAAACGCCTCCACTTCGAACATCCCCCCCCTTCCTTATTCTTCCTACTCCGAATGTCCACCTCTTCCTTTTCTGCCCCTCACTTTATATATCGAGGGTGACAGCATAGCATACATGGAGGTGGATTTAGGGATTTTGGGAATAGGACAAATTTGGATCATATATTAAGAAGAAATTCTTCTCTGTGTGCTGAAGCACTGGCACAGGTTGCACAGAGAAGCTGTAGAAGCCCCATCCCTTGGAGTGTTCCAGGTCAGGTTGGATGGGACTCTGAGCAACCTGGTCTAGGGGAACCCCATGACGAGAGGGTGTGGAACTAGATGATCTTTAAGGTCACTTCCACCCCAAACACTTATGACCTGAAGTAGCTTTGGCCTGCAGTGTTTTCTTTGTGTATAGTTGAACTACTAAGGTTCCCGTCAGTCCAATTTGATAAGTGTTGAATAAAATTTTAGAAGAAACTTTCCCAGACTTTTAAACTTCAAGCTCTTAGGAATATTCCTTTATTATCAGCTGAATAAATGGAGAGTACAAGGAAATTACCATAATGGTATTTATAAAATACTTATTTATAGATGCACTTATATAGTTTGCCGACCTGAAATAGTAGGCCTTGTTTGAAACCCTAAGTAATAGTTCATGTAGTTCAATATAAGGTTAATTAAAAATGCTGGTGTGTATTTCATTACCACATAAGTGGCAAGTAGCTGGCTGTGGGATCAGCTCTGTAAAGAACTCTAAGCAAATTATCCTTTAGATTAATACCCTGACAGTGGGAAACGGATGCGATTTGCTTCCTTAACTGGTAGATCATAGTTTCTTTAGACTTCAGTGGTGTGCTGAGCCTTGTGCTAACATGATGTATTTTCTGCGTCTGAGTAGGTTGTAGGTCCTGAAGGCACCAATCCCTTATTCCTGCTCATGTGTTCAAAGCAATGACCAAAGCTTCCAGTGCCTGCCTGGGCTAGGAGGCTGTGATGCCTTGCATGAGGCTGATGCTGAGTATTTATTTAGTTACTCTAGGCAATAGTTAAAGTACTCAACTTGCTGGATAGCCTCCTGCTTGGTCATTTTTCTGGGGAAAGCAGTGAAATGGATAGGAAATAATTGAATTGAAAGTACTTTTCTTTCCCACTTGGATAAACTATATGGTGAAACTGTAGGCTTCTACAGTTTCTGTAATTCTTTACAGTTCTTCCAGAATATTTTGCTTAACTATATTACTGGAGTAGTAACTGGCTAGAGCTCAACCCTGTATGTCAGTAAGTGTTTTAGCAGTAACTGTTCATTATTTCTAAGTCTGTGCAAATGATGCTAATCACGTAGGTATGTCTTGTCAGGATCTGTATAAGGTATTTTTTTGGCTCCTCATTTGGGAAGGTTTCATTGCTGTTATCAAAGCTGAGATTTGAAGCTTTTTTGCAGAGTCATCAGAAAAGAACTGAGTGGAGGGAATGCAGAAAGCAAACATAAGTTTGTTTTTTCAGGTTTGGTACCTTAAATATGTCTGTGTATACAGTTAGTAATGGATGTCAAGCTGTGCTCTAATAACACAAATGTTAGCATTATTTTTCTTTCATTTTATTGATGACTAATCAGCTGTTTGAGCTGTATCAATTACAGTCAATCAACTTTTTGTAATAACACCTTTTCCCCTTACAGTATTTCATCCTCAAGACAGCCATCCTGACATGGGAGAAATTTTACATGTACCTAAATGAAATCCTAACAGAATAGTGAATGCAATTTCAAGCTAAGCCACAAAATGAAGAAATGAGAGCAGATGGCCCCTTCAGAAAAATAGATTAAACAGAATAGATACTCTTGGCCAGCTACATAGTTAATCTCATGCTTCTTGTCAAGGGCTACTGCCATTAGTTAATTATTATGCAAGGGTATAGTAAAAACTGTATGAATTTAGTGAAAAAAGTTTTTCTTCATTCTCAGCTCTTTCTGATAATTTAGCGTTATGTTCCTGTTTTTTAAGTTAGCGTTATAGCAAGTATGAATAGTAACTTGTTAAGTTAGTTGTGTCTTGCTTTAGAAAGGGATCCCACAAAAAGAGTGGCTCTGGAAATGTAGTTCCATTTATGATCAACGTAAATTCATTGTAGCATTTCTGGTGCTTTCTGGCTCTGTGACACACTGATGATTGAGTCTTTAAACCCACATGTCAGATTTGGTGGTGGGATTTGTGAGTTTGTCTCTCCTGTTGGCACAAGAAAGAGCTTATATTCCCTGTGGTGAAATGTTCTTTTCAGATGTACTAGTGCACAGTCAGATTTTTCAGTTCAGTGAAGCGCCTTTATTTCTTGGATGTATGCAAAATAGCACATTCCAGCCTTTTTAGGTGGTTATTCTGTATGTGACTGGGCATGTCATTCCTGCCCTTGCTCTAAGGTCAATGAAACCAGACAAGGAAGTAAGTTTGAAACTTTGTAGTAACACATGCCCCTTTCTCTGGGAAGACTTTTTCATGGGTGCACAAGCATCCATTGAGACTGTTTCAGTTTCTTCCCAAATGTATGGTTTTGCTTTGTTTCTCTCTAGTAGAAGCAATAGGAAAATCTACCCTATTAATTGGTTATTTCTGTCTCCGCTGTCCTTCATCTTTTAGGTACCCAGACTCTAAATTTCTTAAGCAGCTATGTTTTTTAAAATGCGTTCTCTTTGTCCTCTGCCACATCTAGAAGATAACTTCATTCTGTACTTTTGGAAAATGGAGCATCAACATTTTCCTTCCCATATAAAAGCAATTTAAGCATCACTGAATCAAGAAGTAATGGCACCTCAGGTAGTTAGCATTGGCACTTTTCTTGTTTCTTGGCAGGCAAAAGCGATGAAGGAGCAGAAACTTGAATATATGGGGCTGTGAAGGCAGGTGGGGGACAGGCAGGGCAGGTGTTTGGTTAGAAGCATCTTGTGCAGGTTCCCAGCACTATTGTTAAAAATATGAGCAGATTTGTTCTTGCTGTCTCACCTTGAATGTAGATGAACTCCCCTGGCTGTGAATTGTTCCATTGCACTTTAAGGTGGTAGCTGTCTTGTGCCCGTGACACTTTGTATTTTTGGTGTACAATTTGTACAAATGTACTGAAATTTGCTATTTAAACTATTGAATATGGGAATTACTCCCCTAAGAACATGCATACTTGTCAGTGGGAAAAAATTGTGTTCAGTGAAAGTTGGCATTTTGAAATTAGCTCGATGAAAACTAAAACAGTAACATGTCTAAAGTTAATTTATCAATTAGCTGCATGACATAATTTGGTTACAGTAAAACTCAGGCATCACATTTTAGATTTCTATATAAACATTTGATTTTAAACTGTCTTCAAAACAAATTAGTAAGACAAAAGAATTTGCAGCGTCTTCACTGCTGAGTAGTTGCACAGAACACACAGTTTTCCTGGTTCTTACAGCTATACCATAACTATGTCTGTTGGAAAGAAACTTGGACCTTTAAAAATACTTTTTACTGAAGTAAGATGCTTTTCATAAATGAATTTACTGACCCAAAATACAACTTACTCAAAAGAAACTGCTTAGTTCTGTTTGAGGTAAACATGAAGATACTTTCTTTACAGAAAGATTTTGAGTCAGAGCTGTTTCTTATGGCAAGTAAACCTATGCCATTAATGCTACTAAAACTATAGTATATTTTAGCTTTGTAAGATGTGTTTCAGCAAAAGCTTACTGGTGTAAGTTGGTAGTTACTTCAGATATTTATGCAGGTGTAAAATGGTCTGTTTAATTTTTTCTTAAATTTGGAAAGATGAATAATATTCTATTAGGTGAATGATAGAATTACTAGTTTAAGAAAAAACCCCTTTCTTCATAGATGCTATGAAAATGGGAAGATTATTTTCCTCAGGGAAGGTACTGCATGGGCAGGCACATGGTCCTACAGAGGCAGAGATTTATTGCAGCTGTAGGTGTGGCTGCTTCCCTGCAGGAACTGGTCTGTTGGGAGACATTTTCCTTATGATTTGCAGGTGGATTGAGCCCATATAATGGACTTTCAAGTTTCGTAACACTTGTAGGGGAGTCTGATCTTGTTCTACAATTCTTTGAAGTGGTTCAACTAATTTCATGAGAATAAGTTTAATAGCATAATATTTGGAAAAAAAATTGAATGTGGTAACAGTATGCATTAATTCTGTGTAATATGTATCTTCATACACAGAAAATAATTAGGATTTGCCTGCTGTTGAGCATGTGGAAGGGATTGTAATTAATGTTATCACTCTGCTGGTTAATTTTTAACTTGGATGCTAGAAGTTTTTAACATCCAATTTATGTTGAGGCTCATACATAAAATTGCCGCACAAATTTCTTTAAGCTGTACTTTCCCATAGGACAGTAGATGTGCAAGCTGCCTTCGTGCATTTTTCCTGCCAAGTTACATTACTGCAGCCCAGGACTGTAATGGGCGAGAAAAATAAAAGTACTTACTACAATAATTTTGTCAAAAGTGATGCTTTGACTCTTTTATTTGGTGGCAGTGGAAGTGATGACCTTCTGAAGGAATCATGAAGTGGTTTGGGTTGGAAGGACCTTAAAGGTCATCTTAGTTCCAGTCTACCCTGCTATGGGCAGGGACATCTTCCACAGGACCAACCTGCTCAAAGCCCATCCAACCTGGCTTTGAGGTTAGAGGATTAGGGTTGTGTTAGTCCAGGATGGTGTGTTGGAATTAATCCCTTTTCTTTTACATGTGCCAACTAATATCCATAGGTTTGTTTCCTCTGTCTGTGCATCAGAATGCACAAATGCTTTAGGTTGTTACATTTTTCATTAATATTATTAAAGCATTTTTAATATGTGATTTTTTTGTTGTTGTTTTACAGAGTAATATACAACTCATCTATTTTATGACCATTGACTTCCACATGTTTTTGTGGTTTTGTGTTCTTTCTATACAAGATTACTTTTTCACAGCTTACTTGAACATCAGTATTTTGTGCTTTAGTAAAACAAAGTTTCAGACATGGCAGTCTCATGATTCTGAAAAATTTGCATCAAAGGACCAGGAAACTTGTTTTAAAAATCAGCAAGATGAGAAAATTTCGAATAGTAGGTTAAAACAAGAGATTATACATGAAGGTGACGCCAGCATATACTGTTTTCAATGGTTCATCTTCTAGAGGCTCTTAAGCAGTGATTGCATTCACTTTCTGATTTCACTTGATCAGTGTAATGCCACGGAATATATAGATGTTTTTTATCAATTCTATGGTAAGATTGTGGTTATACTTTCTGGTAGAGCTTATGTAGGATCAGTGGATGTGAGTTTGTCACAGCAGTGTCTGATGCTAGCTCTGAATTTCACTGAATTAAATATAAGAAATTTAAAAACATTATATAAATACTTGCAATAGCTTTATCTCTGTTTCTTTCCCTAACTCTGTGTGAAATATGGACAGTAACAAGGTTTTATTGGACAGAAAATGCATTTTGGGCAGTGTGGAGTTCTGGGAAGCAATGGGAGGAGCTGCATGCTGTATGCATCTTCAGCCATGCACAATGGAGAGGGAAAACAGTGGACTGCTGTACTCTGGGTCTATTTTAGCATTCCTATGATGAATGAATAACATTAATTTCTCATGTGCTTTCAGGTAACAAATCATGGCTTTCTATGTTCCAGTATTTCAAGAGAAATAAATCCTCGGCTGGGGGAAGAGTTTATTAGAACTAGTAGTTTTTTTTAAAGTATCAAAGATCGAACAAATCTTTCCTTCAAAAAATAATTTCAGAATTCTTCAGCAAAACAGCAGAAATCAAGACGCTTGCTAGAACTTGCGTGAGAGGAAGGATCACCACTGCCAAAGTGCTGGCAGTGCTGTTCTGGTGCAGCCCAGGTGCTGGTGGCCTTTGCAAGTGCAGCTTCCTAGCTGGTGTTCAGCTTGTTTGAGCTTCAGGCCCTCTTCTGCAAAGCTGCTTTCTGGCTGTTTTGTTTCCAGGCCATTCTCTTGCATGGGTTATTCCTCCAGGCACGGGACTTTGCACTTCTCTTTGAACTGCATAGGACTGCTGTCAGCCCATTCCTTCACCTTTTTGAGGCACTTCTGAGTGTCATCACAACCCTCCGGTGTTTGAATTGCTCACAGTTTTCTGCTGTGTGTAAAGCTGCTGAACCTGCACTCCGTGCCATCAGCCGGGTCATTGATGAAGGTGTTAAATATCATTGACCCTCAGAGCTCACCACTGATGTCTGGCCTCTGGCTGGCCTGGTTGTTGTGCCCCTGACAGAGTCCTTTGAGCCAGGTCAGTTTTCATTCTGCCTCATGGTTCATGTGTCTATCCTTGTGCCTCATCAGTCCACATGAGGATGGGGTGAGGGAGCCTTATCAAAAGCCCTACTACAGATGGGGTGGACACATCAGCTCTTGTCTAATCTTATATTGTTGATAGCGCTGTTTAGTACGTGTGACTTCCTTGCCATAAATTTGTGCAAAGTGTCCTCATATTTTCTTTCTATGCTTGGAAAAGGTTTTCAAGAGCTGTTTACTACATCACCTTCCAAGAGATCAAGGCAAGTTTTACCATTCTGTGGTGCCCCAGATCCTCCTCCCTGCTCTTGAAGATGGGACTGATACTTGCTTTGCCTCAGGCCTCAGTGACATTCCCTTATGACAATGACCTTACAAAAACAGTGGCCTGTTGATGACATCAGCCAGCTCCTTCAGTAATTGTGGATGTTTCCTGAAACTTCTGCTTTAGTGAGGACTTCAAGTAAATTGTGACTTACAGAAGGTGTGAGTTGTGTTTTACTGGTAATTATCAGTGGGATATGACACATTACTGAATTAAGGATTGCCGGAGTGTGAGGCTCTCTACCTTGGCTTTCTGTCATTGGGATGGAGGCTCCTGGTGAAGCTCAAGTTGCCTAAAAATTATTTTTAGAGAAGTAGAAGATAACACTACTTTGTCTTGCTGACGGCTACATAAATCTTGCATAATGCTAAGTAAACAACCGTACACTTATTTGTGTAACTATCAATTATACAAAACACAGGGATGTGTTTTGTTAGCATAGCTATCTTCTAGTATTAAATATGGCTTGTTTGAATCTGCTGGCAGATTTTTAGACTGCAGTCTTTGCCAGTGCCTTCAAGTGTGGTCTTAATAGTGATCAAGTCTGTCTGTTTTAAGGGTCAGCAACTGGATGTGCTTCGGCTACTGCTTCACCTTGGCAATAGTTTAAAATGTGATGTTTGCATATTGAGAGGTGCTGGTTGTATCCATTTTTCAGTTGAGATCTGACTGACGTATTTTCTTGTGAAAGTTGTCGGAGGAGTCACAGAAAGTTTGTAGTACTCTGCAGTGCTATGCTCATGATAAGGAAGAAGGATTATCTTCTTGATATCTCACCAAAATGTCAAGTGAAATCTTGTGTTAGAGCTACCTGTCTGCGTTCATGTGCGTAAATGAAAAAGGTGGAACATCTGCTTATAAGGACTCTTGATACAGAATATTACCTTCATTTTGCCTGAATCCTACTTGCACGAAGTAGTGTAAGATGCTCTGTAATTTGGATTTTAAGTTACAGAACAAATGAATTGACTTTTTGTAGTTAGTCAATGCCTGACCTTGCTAATTTTAAAATATTCATGCTTAAAGAAAGATTTGCTGTAGGTAAATGTACAGTAGGTAAATTGTACAGCTGATTTTAGCATTTTGTTATAAATTATCTTCAAAATGAGATAAATAATTTCCAGTGGAGTAGGTTGGGGATATGGCACTGATGTCTATATCTACATATTGTTTTCTTCCTGAGCAAGACTGATTAAACATCTCTTAATATCTTATACATGATTTAGACAGTTCCTACTGTGGTACTTCCTACCTTTCTGCTAATATTAATCAGTCTAAACAGATTTTAGTGGAGTCATTTTTGATGTGAAGATAATAGGTGTTCAATTAGTTTTGAATTGCTTAAATAAAAAAGCCCATTCAAAATATTTGTCATGTTGGTGACTGAAATGTACTTTCAGATCAGTCCAGATAGTAGTACTTAGACCGTAAAATAGAACTTATAATGCCTGTGAATGCAATTTAAATAAAGATTGGTTTGAGTCCTTCAACAGGGATATTATTAATTTGAGGATTCTGAATACTGTAGACATCATTGTAGCATGAACTGCTTATTTTATTGTAAATTGAAATTAGATTCATTGTCAGTTGCTTTTACAAAATTAAGGTGGCATATGAAAGACAGTTATTCAAAATTCAACTATTGTAATAATGCACATTAGTTGAAACAAATTATTGTGGGTTTTTATGCTCAATTCATGCTCTTAATGTATTACTTTCTCTGCCAGTTCAGAATTAGGACCTATTATGGATGCAAAACTTGTGATTTATAAAAAGACTTTTTAAAGGAATAAAATGTTGACTGAGGCGAACAGGTGAGGTTTTCTGAGGCTCTTAAAGGACTGGGGTGAGTGCAGTAATAGAGCAACAGCATTAAAAATCGAAAAATCTGTTGCATTTTTTTGTTTCTTAGACCCATTCAAGAGGAGTCGAAATGTTGCCATTTCACATATATTTAGTTTCCTTATTTTAAATATTTTGAGGCTATTTTTGTTGCCTTGATTACTTTAGTTCTCTAATTTTCCCTTTTAATGAAGATACACTAATTAGTATTTACTTTGAAAATATCTTGGAGGGTGCAAAAGGGATATTTGTCTAAGCATTTACTCATATCAGAAAATGTTTAGTTGCTGAACTTGTGTGTTTTTCTGGGGGATTGGGATGCTGTGTATACAGTTGAAATTGGGAAATTCTGCATTTTTTGTGAATGTCTACACAGAGAAACTGCTTTGAACTAACTAGACTATGCTAGACATGTTTTAAGATACTGAAAAGTAGGAGGCTAAGGTTGCCTCTTCTGTTTAGTGTGAAAATTGGGAAGGTTGTCCAGCTTCATGCTGATGAAGAGAACAGGGAGTAAGTAGCAGGTCCCTTAGAGGCTGTTGTAAGGAAATCTGTGGAGTTTATTTCAGCGAGCTTTTTGAAATGTATTAAAACCTTGGTGTGATTCTAGTTCAAGTTCATGCTGTGCAGTAGTACTGTTTTCAGCCCAAAAGATGAGAAATATTGGTTGGAGAGGTGCTGATTCAAAGAAATTTAATCATCACCTAGTAGGGCAGGGAATAAAGCAGTCCAGGGTAAAAGATGTATAATCTGCAGCATAATCAAGACCATTTTACTACAACAATAATGAGATTAAGCTCTCATCAATTTAATCAAACATATGATTGTAATTGAGTTCACCATCTTGTGTTACTGTACTCGGGATTTACAGAAGTCCTGGAAGGACTGTGGGCAATTAGTCAGCATCTGGCACAGAAGACTTCCTATGACTTGGCTTCATTGGGAAAGTTATAATATTTTTTAAGAATAGGTATTCTTAAAATGTGTCTTCTGGGATAAATGATGGGTTTTGCCTCAGTGAAAGTTTCCAAATAAACAGTTTGGAATGCTGATGTTGTCAGCTTTTCTCCATTAAGGAAAAAAACTTATGCTTCTTTCTGAAATTCTGCTACAACTGACTTGGCGTCCCCCTTTTCTTCTGGGACCTTGTCTTTTACCAAGCTTAAATGTGTTCCTTAAAGGGGGTCTTCATAAAATGCAAACTAATACATCAAGGTCAGTTTTTTGTAGTACCATTACTTTGATTTTTTTCTGATGTGAAACCAAAAGGAATCGTGCTGTCAGAGGAGACAGCCGTCCAGCTCAGTGTTCTGTCTCCAGCAATGGTCAAAAGCAGTGAGTTTTCAAGAACTAAAAAGGGAAATATGTAAAGATACTTAGCCTTCACTTTGACCTAAGAGCTTTCTGAATTGAGGAGAGTATGTTTCTTCTAAGTCAACTGTGAAGGTATGAGAATTCACTGAGAAATATTACTGCTTTTGGGCTATGCTTCGGTAGTTGTATAATGTGCTTGAGTCAGTCTAAATTTGATGTTTCCTTTTCTTAGATACAAGGCAATAAAATTGCCCAAACAAAGCCAAATCTATTGCTTCTATTGTATAATGTTAGTAATTTTCAAACCCACTTGATTTAGGAGTATTTTTAAAGGATAATGTAATTCTTAGAATATTTTCACTTTCAAAATGAATGTGGAAACTACTTCTAGTGCAATTGCAGTGCAGTTCCATCAATGCCCTGTTCACTTAAGCCATGATCATGTGGATATCCTTGAATGAGCCTTGCATTTTTCACTTGTTCTTCCATCTGAAGTAGGAAAAAGTTAGTACAAGTCTAGTAGTATAAAATTACTTGGATATAATGGGATGCTTGGTAAAACACCTGAATCTCAGGAAATACAGTAGAAAAGTTCTTAAAGATTTGCAAATGACCTGATTTCTGTTTCTCCTGATCTTGTGTAAAGGAAATATTGCCTTAAGGACAAATGCAGTAAACATTTCTGTTTACTTTGAGGTTGACATTCAATCTTATATTTATTATATTGATTTACTACAGCAAATAGGGCATCACTTTGCTCAGCATTAAACACAAGTCTTTATATTGGCTTAGCCAAGGGAGCTGGAATCCTGGATTGTAGTTCTGCCATAGGAGGATTAATTCTAACTGAAGAATAATGTGAAACAATTCTGCTTCGTCATTATCTGATGTATGTACCACTGTTATTTGGTGAATTAACTGAGGACTAAACATTGCTTAGATCTCTGCTATGATTAAATGTAAAGAAAAAAATCCATGAAGTTATTACTGCGTGCAGTTAAATTCCTGTTGCATTAGCTGCATCCTTGGTCTGAGAACATGAGATTTTAATCTCTAGCATTATGGGAAGCTTTAATCACATGTTTATTTACTGTTTGTGATGGAGGAAATGGCATTGCTTCATATAGCTAAGCAATGCAGTAATCTAAGGATTAAGAAAAGGCAAATCTTCCAATCCATTTGACCTTGAAAATCTGATTTGATTTCCTGTGTGATCTGGCATGATTTTTCCCTAATTATCTAAAGCTTGATGTATGTGAATGATATTGCCTGAGCTTTGCAGATATGGATAAAATTCTAATGCTTAGCTGTATTTCCTGTTCTTCTTAGATTTCAAGTTCAAAGAAGTAAAAGACTGGACTTTGTTAGTACAAAAGTCTTTTACAATAGCAATGAAGAGGCAGAAAGTTGTAAATAAGTTTGATTAACATTAGACCATAACAGGAAAAAGTTACTTAATCTTACTTTGTACTGCTTTGGCAATGGGCTATGGCTGTTTGTTAGTAAAGTAATTTGTCTTTAAAACAAATGGGGAAAATTGTGATCCATTTTGCTGAGAGCTGATTTGCAGCCTATTAAAGGGTTTCAGTAGCTTCTTCAAGCAAAAAGAAAGTTGTTTAAACAGTGCAAGTGAAAGAATAAAGGCTTTTTGCTTAAAGTGTTCAATAAAGCGTTGAGGTAAGAAAACTGATTTTTGGAGTAAATAATGTTTCTTTTAATAATTACTTCAGTGACTTCAAAGTTAAGCATCTACTAAAGCAAGAAGAGAACTTTTTTATGGCTTTTATTAGCTCAATTTAGTCCCATATTATGAGCATATTTAGCATCAATCACATTGTTGCAACCAAGTCCTTCAAATACATAATTCAAATAACTTTTCTAAGCTGAAGTATTTAGGAAATACAATTAGCAGTGTATTGATCTCTTAAGGAATTTATGCAGCTGGCTCAGCTGAAGAATGTTACTGAGGTAGAACTCTGTGCATAACTCTTCAAGTACCTTTTTATGCATCTGAGGTGTCTGAAACAAATCATTTCCAGATGTAATATTTCTTGGCAATTTCTAGGAAGTTCCTTAAACCACTGATTCATAAATTTGTGGTTCTCACTTTCAGGTGGGCCAAGGGCATTGCAGTGTATGCCATGCTGTTCATTTGGGGATGCAGCATATAACTCAACAAGAGAAAACAAATTTTTACCTTTACCAGTTCATAAAAACTTTGTGGGCTTCGATGTTGAAGGTACTTTTATTTTGTAAGTTTAGATTCTTCAGGAAAAAACTCCTTTATTGTAACATTAATTACAGTTACTGAGAACTCGTAAAGGTCTTGTATCAGGCCAGGATCAATTGAACTACCTGGAAATCTTTGTGCAATTCTCTGTCACAAAAAAATACAGCAAAATGCATTAATTGAATTTAATATTGAATGGAGTTGAACTGTGCTTTTCTGACTTTGAACAATTTTTAGTCCTAACATTTAAAATCAATACTAAATCACATCATATCAAGTTTTGTTGCAACTGCATTTGATTCAGTCATAACAAATGGATGTATTTTTATTGCAATTTTAATAATCAGCATTTCATGGTGTAAAATATTGCTGAAGAACAGCAGAATTCTGATCATTTTTAAGCTTTGAGTGTTTATACTAACAGTGCAATACCAACAGCAGCCTTAAAAATTAGTGTTGTATTTTCACTTGTAAAACATAAAATCGTCTAAGTACCTAATTTTGTTTTTCAATAGAAATCAAAGAAATCAAATAGAAATCAAATTTGTCACTACTTCCCTTGTTATATGAGGAAAGAGGGGTGTTACATGTATATCTGTATTTGAATGCTGTGATAATATTATGCTTTTACACCTGAATGTGATAGTTGGAAAGCTGACTTCTAAAAGATACCAGTCACCTGATTTCTGCGTGGGAACATCATACCCCATAAAATTTTAGTCTTAATTTCATCTGGAAATGAGTTCCAAATCAAACTGATGGAACTTTACATCTGTTTAATTGCCCATAATTCCCTAGTCTGTAATGTGGCATTTTGAAATTTCTATTGTCACGTGTATTTTGACTGAGATGTTCTTCAGTTGTTAGCTGGTGGAATACTGGTGCCGGAGGCTTTTTTTTAACTGGGCATGATGAAACAAAGGACATGCTAAAGCAAGGTTGCTTTGATAGGGCTCCTCCAGAATTTTTACAGTGCTACAATCCAAAGGAATCAAAAACTTCATAGAGATTTGGCAAGAAGTTTTGAAAGTAGAACTGTGGAATTGTTTTCCTTCAAAAGGCCTTTAGATAGTCTGAGGTTGGTTTGACTTTCTTAGTTTTCAGTCACTGAACAGTAACTTGGATATATTTTTTATTTCCTGTTTTGTGTTAGTGAAACTTGCATGGAAGATAAGTTTCAGTTACTTGGTATTTTAATTTCTGTAGTGGTAAATGGAAATGGACTGGTATTCAATTAAAAATCTGCTAATAATGCATGGATTTTTTCCCATAGTTAGAAATTTGTTGCTTTACTCTCTTTTTTCATTGGACCTAATTTCAAACCAGGTTGTCTTTGAAAGTGTACTAAGGGCTGGTTTCTCCTATATTTTGGATTGGTTTCTTTTCGTTCAAGTTTTTATTACAGTCTCTTCTTGCCGTAAGATCATATTCCCCTTAAAGAAACTGCAAGGTCTTGATGAGTGTCCTTAATTTTTAGTGGTCAAGTAGAGTAGAGGGTGTTTGTGGTTGTGACAAATTAACAAGATAGATGGAGATGCTTGTGGAGGACAAGTGCTGAATCCCCACTGAAGAACTTCTGCGGTGCTTCTGAAATGGGTTGGATATTGGTGCATGCCAACAAGTTTAACACTGCAGCCTCTGGCAAGATGGACCCAATCCAGCAAATACCTCAGAAGGGCTTCACTTTGTCTCCCTGTATGCTCCTCATGAATCCTCTCTAATGAAACGAAACCTGCAGTTTTTCATTAGCACACTAGAGAGTCAATATTTGGAGAAAAATATAATCCAGAGTCAGTTTTGTATGTATCTCTGGAATGAATAGAGTCATGCAAGCCAGGGTTTGAATTTCTAAATCCCATTCCTAATAATGTCGTTGTTGGTATAACACTAATCTCAGATTTTTGGGTTTGGTCTATGTGCCTCAATTACATTCCTGAAATTCCAAAAGATTAACTTGACTTTTGTTCTTAAGTGCACTGTAGAAAGCCACCATTAAAACTGCATACTTTATTTATAGAAGAAGAATAAAATTGTTGAATACTAAACTGTTATGTTTTTTAATTTAAACATGCTCAAAGGTATCTAGGAATAGTTTTCACTACTTGAGCCATATAAAAAATGCATCATAAGTGTTAAGTGAGTACAGTGTTTGCAATGCTAATTCAAGGTGCTGATATGAACATAAAAAAAGGGAAACATGCTTTACCCCATTGGCCTTGTATAATCAATTACGTGTATTAATTGCACAATATGTCATTTGTATGGCATACAAGCTACAGTATTAGCTTTGAAATTTATTTGTACTTGATTTGAAGATTCTCAGCTTTTAGATTGTTGCATTTAACTGAAAAAATAACTTTTTTCTTTAACAGAAATTGAAAAATTCCAAAAAGGGGAAGGAAAGGAAGAAGAGAAGTATATTGATGTAGTCATCAATAAGAATATGAAGTTGGGACAGAAGGTTCTGATTCCAGTAAAACAATTCCCTAAGGTAAGCCAGATTTTCATATTGGATAAATTTAAGTTCTTACAAAAGATCTTTCACTAGTATCTTTACTATTTCTTTAATGTAACATTTAAAACTGTTACCATTCACTACTGTTGCTGTTCTGCAATCTGTTCTGTAGGAGCTCTAAGGTAGAAGTGATTCTTGTTGGAATAAATGTGCAGGAAAGTGGTACTATTCACACAAAATAGTATGTTGAGGGCAAATAAATTGAAACATTTTTGGGATAGCAGGATCCTCCTCTTTAGAATAGCAAAAGGAAAAACAAATTTTGAAGTTGAATCTGATGCCAGGCTTTGAAACTTCCTTATTGTAGCTGGAAGTGCAGCTTAAAATGCACCATTAAGGAACTAATTGTGTAAATTTTCTTTTCATCCTCTTAAGTTTCAGCCATTGTTATTCTTGAATGAATTATAGCTTGACTGCTAAATTATGCAGTCTGTTCTGGAGGGGTAGAGACTGTTTCATTAATATCTTTGCCCACCATGAATTCTTAACACTTCTTTACTGCCAAGTATTATCCTGCACTAAAATATTGCTGCCAGGAAGCATTTATGCAACATTCAGTAGGCTGTGGAACTTTATTATTTTGGTGCTGCTTAAAAATTTAAGGTTAATGTTATGACAATCAGATTAGCATTTTTTTAATTTGTTTGCAATGGGTTTTTCTTCCTGCTAGAAATTTCAAGACTTTCTGTTCATGGAGGAAAAAAATCACCATTCCTTCTTCCTTCTGTTTAGGAAAGCTGTTTATAATTGATTTTTTTTTTCTGCACAATATTAGTGTTTTTCTCACAGGCCTGTGCAGGGTAACTTGCAGGGATTTCTTTGCTGCTGTTCAAAGTTTCATGAAATATTCCTTGAGTGAGTGCGAGGCTGCACATCATGTGGGCACCTCTTTGGAACTCTGGCTTAAGTCATCTTTATGACTAAATAGAGCTATATACAAGCATACAGAAACATAAAGATTGCAAGGTAAAATATAGGAACCCCTTACTCCATGGTCAGTGTTTGCAAACAGTATATTTTTCTTCTAAATGTTGAGGTATAGATACTTGAGCTCAGGGGCAAGAAAGGCAAACTGGCTATTAAAAAGGGAAATGCTGTCTTCTGAAAGATACTTCTGCTTCTTTATCTAATGTCTACTTTCTTTATAGGACTAAAAACTGAAATTATTTAGGATAGCTAGTAGGAAAGCCCTTGCCATATTTTGAATGGCTAGAGATGCTCTGCTGTTTCATCAGTACTTCTGACCCATAGAGACACTGAACTGGAATAAAACCTGGTGTGTGCTATGGAAAGAAGCCTGAACTTAGGTCCAGGCAGATCCAGGGGTGCAAAATAAAACAGCTGTGCACAACAGACATATCATATGAGTTCCTGCATCTCCACTAGAACTGCTCCACAGAAAACAAAATACTGTTACCTCTATTCACATGAATTTCCTCTTCTGACAGAGTGAATAAGATCCTAGATACTTAATAAGAATACACAATATTTGGGGGATCAACTTCTTAGAAATTTCTTTTTATTACATATAGATGGATATTTGTTAAAGGTTGCTCATTAAAGATTCTGTAGAGTCGAAATGAACTAAAATTTCTCACTGTATGGGAATAGTTTGGGAGGTGAGTATCAGTTCAGAATTATGATAGGTACTCTTGATATCTCTGAAAAGCACCTGCCCTAAACCGCAACCAGCCTCTGCAATTTGCTATCACTTGGTATTAGAACCACACTTGTGATTTTATTTTTAAGCTCTAATAAATTATGATATGTTGTATGAAGTTATATAGCTTCAAGGTGGCAAACTAAGAGCCTTATCTTGGCATACTGTAATCAGCAGTGTAAGTGACATGAGTTTTAAATGCCTGTACATGGGAAAACAAAGTATTTTTGCATTAAATTTTTGAAGTGCTAATCCTATTTCTATTTCATGTGTTCAGAGAAGGGCTCAGGAGTTAGAGATTTGTGGGATAGATAAGGAGTTGTTCCAATCATCTTGATTCCCCTAAGATGTATGTAGAGTGCTTGTGTTGGATATTTATCCATGTTGTCTGACTGGTGACCGCCAAAGTGGCTTCACTAAGGACAAGCTGTGCCTGACAAAACTGGTGAACTCCTTTGACAGGGTTACAAGGTTGGTAGATAAGGGAGAAAAGCAAGTGACATCATCTACGTGGATTTGTGCAAAGCATTTGACACTGTCCCATGTGTCACTCTTGTCTCTAAACTGCAGAGACGTGGACTTGATGGACCACTTGATGCATAAGGAATTAGCTGGATGGTTGCACTCAGAGTTCTGGTCAATGATTCAGTGTCCAAGTGGTGACCGATGATGAGTGGCATTCCTTGGGGGCCGTACTGGGACCCACACTGTTTGACGTCTTTGTTGGTGACATGGATAGTGACACTGTGTGCACCCTCTGCAAGTTCACTGACACCCAGCTGTGTGGTGCAGTTGCCACACTCTGGACGGCATCCAGAGGGACCTTGAGAGACTGGAGAGATGGGGCTGGGCAGAGCTCATGAAGTTCAGCAGAGCCAAGTGCAAGGAGATCCCTGGGGGTTGGGACAATGCCAGACAGAAATAAAGGCTGGGCAGAGAATGGATTAAGAGCAGCCCTGAGGAGTATGACTTGGGGTGCTGGTGGAAGAGAAGCTCAACAGGATCCCAAAAAGGTGCTCTCACAGCTCTGAATCCAAAGGTGTCCTGGGCTGCATCCAAAGCCCCATGGGCAGGTGGTGGGGGAGGGGATTCTGCCTCTCTGCTCTGGTCAGGCCCCGCCTGCAGTGCTGTATCCAGGTTTAGGGTTCCCAGAGCTTAGGATGTGGGCCTGTGGGAAGGAGCCTAGAGGAGGTCATGAAGATGACTGGGGCTGGAGCACCTCTGCTAGAAAGATGGGATGAGAGAGTTGGAGAAGGCTTCAGGGAGACCTTAGAGCATCTTCCAGTACCTAAAGGGGGCTTACAAGAGAGCTGGAAAGAGACTTCTTACGAGAGCATGGAGTGATTGGACACGTGGGGATGGCTTTAAATTGAAAGAGGAAAGATTTATTAGAGAATAGGAAGAAATTCTTCACTAAAAGAGCAGGGAGGCATCTGGTATAGTTACACAGAGAAGTTGTGGATGCTCCATCCCTTGAAATATTCAAGGCCAGGCTGGATGGGGCTTTGAGCCACCTGATCAGGTGAAAGGTGTCCCTGCCCATGGCAAGGAGGCTGGAACTGGATGATCTTTAAGGTCTCTTCCATCGTATACTTTTCTGTGATTCTCTTCTGTGGAACTTACCAAAAATATTGTGGTCCTCATAAAAACTTGAAATGGTGTTTCACATAAATGCACTGTGCCTCTGCACTGCTGTTCTGTCTGTGTGTGCAGTTTCCTAGATCATTTTACATCTGGTAGGTGTTGATATTGCTGCAAATGTGTTGTTGGTAGAAAATACCAAGGGACAATTCCTCAGAAAATGGTTAAATGGTTTGTTTCTAATTTTTAACTTTTCTTTCTACTTATCAATGTTGGTGACAAATGCTTCAGAAGAATGAAGTTCCAGACTTAAATATGGATGAAATAGGTGAAAAAAAAGTCTTCTGTGTGTCAGTATTGAATTCAGAGTTCTCCTGTCATTCTGGCACATTTGCCTGCAGTCCACACTAATGCTGTTACCTATTTCACAAGATCCTGAACAAAGACATCTCCATTTTTTCAGAAGATACAGTGTTTATGGGGTGAATGACCTGAGAAATCTGCTGTTTGAAGCTGACATAATAATTGATAATTTAAAAAATTATAATAATTGATAAATCTCTCAAACAAGCATTGGGTTACCAGTTTGGGTTTAATCTAACTAATTTGAGTAACTGGGGGTAGTGAGAAAAAACATGTTTGCTTCAACTTCATTAACAGAACAGTCGCCTAAATAAACGGTCCTGCTTTTAAACTAGATCAAAAAACCGAAGTTATTAAAATTGTTAAATCCTTAACAGGGTTAAATAGATGAAAATGAAAATAACCACAAATATAAGTGATTTTTGCCAACAGAAACTATTCCTTTGTTTATATTTGCTGGGGATGACTCTGAGAAAGAAAGATGCCTCTGCTGTTTATGTATATGGATATTTTATTAATCCTATCCTAATTTTTTTGTTATAGAAGAGGGCTGTGAACCAAAACAACCCATCAGTGCCCTGCCCCCAAGCAAAACAGCATGATAGACCTGAAATGTATATTACATTGCCTTTTCCTTCTTTAAAACTTTTCTGTAATTCTGACTCCTTGAATAAATCATAATAGCCTCAGCACAGGTCAGGCAGTCCAGGCTCTGATCAGATCAACCCTGGCATGGTTATGCTTGCTCACATTTCCTGTCCTGTCAGATACATTCTCATGAGCCCATGGCTGGATCCTGTGCAATTGCCTCTGACAGCCCTGGAAGGTGAGAGGTTAAGTGCTGCAGCAGCTCTTCAACTGAAGGGCAGAGCAGCTGGGTTTCTGTTGGAAAAGAATCTGCTAGGGTTCATGTTCAAAGTATCTATTTGCACTTTTTTGAGCATCTTTGCTTACCGTGAAAAACATTGAGTTTCTGGTCTTTGCTTAGTGCAAATAGCTGAATGTTCCTGGTGATGTGCTTAACTGGCCTCTTACTTAAGAGCTCTTGGTTCTTTCTGTGGTACTCTATAGTTACAACCTTTAACTGGGAACTTTTGTCTTACTCAGTCCTTGGCAGTGTTAGTTAACATGCTTAATCTCATGCTACAGATTGTTGATCTAAATGGGTTTTTTTCAGATCTGAGCCTTGATAGAAGGTGATAGAATAACCAAGACAACCTGAATTTTGTCTGTGCTTTGAAATAACTCTAGATGGTTAGTCCCAGGAGTTTTGCTCAGTTTCTCCGTGAGGTTGGTTGTGCATTTGCATAAATTTCCTTTTGTTATTAGGAAGGAATAACAGACTCTTGTAAAAAAAGTTCCTGATTTCATATGTCTTTATATGGTGACAGTCTTACCTGGTAAGATGAAACCTTGTGGAAATGCCTCTATAGATTGCAGGCCTAGTCACATATTTTCAAAGTGTGGTTGTGCAGAGTCTTACAGTTTTTTGGTTTTGTCCAGCTCTGCAGATGTCTTCGAGAGATCTGAAGCGCTGTGATATGGAAATTAATCTGAGGTATTTAGGTGAAGCTTGAATAAGCTTTGGTAATGCTGTCTGCAATCCTGCTGTAACTGGGGCATCTACTACAAGTAAGGATTAGAGAGGTTGGGCTTTTATGCAACCTTATAGGAAAATGGCCAACTTTGAGGTAGAACTGATTTCTAAATCAAGCCACCTATAGATGGGAGTCCATGTGGATGCTGAATGTCTAAACTGCAGGTAGTGGAATGAGATCTTGTCCACTTAGGACACTGAGGTAGAGTGACTTCCTGTTTGATCAGTTGAATACCTCAACTGACTCTGGGTCCTGTGTGAAAATGTGACCCTTAAATGTGTATTTCTGTTGTGTTTCATACTTGAAAATAATCTTCAAACTTGCACAGATTTAAAGGCATAAAGTGAGCTGGCCAGTCAAGGAGAATCCTGATGTGGTTGTGTTGGTGGAGGGACTCTGTGGGTCTGTCCCAACACTCCTATGAGGAGCCATCACCTGTAAAAGCTGTTTTACAGCTTTGTTGTGTACTTGTGAGGCAGGAGGGTGTTATCCCCCTCCCATACATTTAATGAATATGCATTGTGAAGTAGTTTAGTCTCAGAACCGTCATTTTGCTTTGACAGTTTGCCGAACTTGGGTGTTTGGAATTAGATGAAAAAAATAGCTTCCCTGGTTGGTAAATGGAATCATGATGGTTTTCCATGAGATGGATCAAAACTGTGGGGAACAATTATTTCCATTTTGACAGGCTACCATTTTAAAAGTTGCTTGTAGAGCTACACTTAAATACTGGGTAAATCTCAAGTTAAGAAATGTTCTGTTGTTCCCCAAAGTGATACTTTAAATATATTTTCTCAAAAACTACTGACTTGTGAAACTGGTATCCATTTAAGCCTTTTAGCACAACTTTTAAAGTGAAAATGCCTGTTTTAAAAAGTCATTGTCATATACAATATATGTGCTGTTGTTATGTAAAGTCATGGAAAGATTAATATTTTAATCACATGACTAGTTAGAAAGCAATTTTTCATAATAGCTCAGCTCTAAGGATTTCTTAAAGCAGAAATGAGAAAATGTGGTTGCATAACCAGAAGTGATGTGGAGGAACAAGCATCAATTGTAATAGCATAGATAACTTTTGAGCAACTTTACAGTAAAATTGACCAAGCTTTCTGCTGTGCATAAATGTTTAAAGACCTATTCCTGTGTTACATGAAAGAGAGTAGTTTGTGGTGTAACATAGCAGCTTGAGGCACTTATCTTTCTATAGAAACTTTCTGAGATGAATAGGAAAAACCTTGAAGTTTACCTTGTTTCAGGTCATTCTAAGGAAAAGTGCTCTGAATCTTATATTAACTTTTTTTTTCTACTGACCCTGTCAGAGAGAAGCCATTGCAGAAAACTAATATGTCAAGGAAGCTTTCTATGGCTTTAATAACAATGGAGTGCTTAAAGCTTTACGGGAAAGCATTTGGTCAAGCATTTATACTTTCACTAAGTATTTTAAGCTGGATGAACCATTCTTAGCAGACTTGCCTTGGTTGGGGATAAACAAGGATTACTTTTTCTATTATATCCCCTTTTCTGTAATATATACAATTTTTAAATGCTGTAGCACTTGCATTAATTCTTTTTTTTTTGGGGTTATAATTCATATAGTAGATCAAATGGTTCTGAGGAGAGTCTCATGTTTTTTGAATGTGCTTTGTAAATTTTCAGGGAATAGTTTCAAGCAGTGATGTGGTCAAATCTCTAAACAACTGTTCAAGTCATGTTTTGATTTGGTGAATCTGAAGAAGTGGGTGCTACACAGTGATGCCCATAATCTCCATTGTATGATAACTGAAAAAATGTTTCTTAAAATGAGGATTTGTGAACATCTAAGACAGGAAACAATTTTGAAGCAAAAGCTTTATAATCAATTTTTTGTCATTGTTACTATTGTGAATGATGTTTTCTATTTGAGATGTATTTTAGATTGGAGATTTTTTTAAACTTTTGTATACTCTGTAAAAGGGAAACAGACTCTTTCAGTACAGTTAAGCAGTACTTGCCAGCTAATGGGCACCATGGTCAAGAGAAAATGCCATATCCCAGGAACTGGAGGAATGGCTGTTGCACTGTGTGCTGTATCTTTGCCCACAAAGTAAACCCGAGGTACAGGAGGATGTGCTTTGAGCGATCACAGATTTTTAGGAAAAAGAACACCTCTCAAACCTTGCATCCTTTTGCTCAAACTAACCTATTTTCGGATGATATTTTGTTCAGAGGGTACCATTTATCAATAGCAGGCTATTATTTGGTTAGAAGTGTAGCTGAGGTGCTGATTTTTCCCATTTAATCTAATTGTTTCCTCCAAGTCTGTTAATCTGAATCTTGATATTGTTTTTTGCAATGATGCCTGTAATTTAGCTTGAGTAACATATTTGCCAAACCCTTCAGAGCTGGTCTAGAAGCAAATTTGAGTTGGGGATTTTATCTCCTCTCTTATATGCCATTATCCATGGTTTACTGGTACTTACCTATTACATTAGAAGCTGTCTTAGTGCAGAGACAATTCCTGATTTGATCAAGATGATCCAGTGTAAAGTGACATTTATGGTTGATTCTTAAGAGTTCATCTGTCCTGTAGAACTGAAAATTTCACCAGCTTGCACTGGAATACAGTGTGACTGCTTTAATACAGTGTTAAGCTGAAGCTGGTGAAGATGAGGACTGTTTTTGGTATTTACAGAAGTTGGGAGGTGCTAGTGCTCTATTGAGAGGGGTGAGTGAAGAGGGGAGTCTGGCATGTCTGATTCTGATCCAGCAGTAGTGGATGTGACTGGCCTGACTTAGGCAGAGCTGTTCAGATATCTGTTACTATTCAGTGTATCTAAGTCAGAGATAAAAGAAATTCGGGTTTATTATTGAACTCAGGCTTATAAACTTTGTTCTTGTACTCTTGGGGCAAATAAACCCTTAATGTGGAGCATGGGAAGCACCCATGCAACTTGTATGTGAGCAATCTTGTAAGAGCTAATCTGGATCTGCCAGGCTTACTTCTGTAACACCAGCAGACCAACAAGATTTTCTAATTTTGTAACTAAAATTTGTTTTACTGTGTGCTGGATTTTGTACCTTTTGATTTGACTCCTTCTATTTGATTGAAAGCAGTGTATAAATAATAATAGTAACTTAGTGACTGATGCTTTGAGTGTTTCTATATCTATGAAATATTTCAAAATAAACCTTTGATTGGATGTTTCCAATTTGATGTAACAGAGATAAAGCAGTAGTTTGAACAAAATGCAGTACCTATTCAAAGTAAATAATCTATTGTCTACTGAAAGGATTCCTTCAATATCATAAATGGGTTTTATTTATGGAATAATCAACTGAAATGTTCCAAAGCCTTTTAGGTTTGTTATGTGGGAGCTAAAATGCTTTGTGAGTGCATTGTAAGCCATATTTTACTAACCCTTGTGCTTTCAAACTACACCTAGAAGTACTGTGCTTTCAAATCAGCAGAATTTCAGACTTGCAACACAAGCTTCTTATGCTTCAGACTTGTCAAATTAAATATTTGGAGCCATGGTGCACAGAAAAAAGTAGTTCAGTGGATCTCAGGATATAGACAATACATTTTCATGTTCATTAAATGTGTCTAGAACATGTCATCTGTGCAGTCCTTGTATAGCTTCAGTAATGTCTGACTTTGGCACTAGAGATTTCATGGTTTTTTAAAGATGACAACTTCGGGAGGTATTAAAGTTTGGTAGGTCAAGTTTCAGATTTACACAACATTAAGCTACTTGGTTTTAAATAAAAGAATATAGCTCCAGTAAAAAGTGTTTATTTTTGTTCCCAGTAGCTTAAAAAGGCTATTAAAAGTAGACATAAGTAATCTTAAGTAATGCTTGAAAAACTGAGGTGGTGTTCCACTACATGAAAGTTTTACTTTGAGCTTAACTATGGACTTCCTTTAAAGAAACTCTTGGTAAGGAGTAATTGACTTCTGGAAGTTCAAATTTGTTACAAATAGTTTCAATTTGTTTGCTTTCCTTAGTTACACCTTCAGAAAACATGAAATCAGAATTCCAAGTTAAAAGGAATCTCTAGAGAAGATTTCTGACTTCAGATGTTCAACCTTCTGTTGAAATAATGATTGCAAATTAGATTGCACAGGACCCCATCAGTGGCCCTGAGTCCTGAATATTCTCAGCAAGGGAAATTTCTACCTGTATCTGCTCAGTCTTTCTGATTAATAGTTTTCTTGACTGTACCTTAGGACCTATATGAAAAAAATGTGACAACTCTAATAAAAAAAAGAAAAATTAAAGAAATTCCCTGAGAATGTCATGATGTGACCTGATAATTTCAGAAAAGACTGGTTCATGCAAGGCCTTAAATTTAATAGGTTCTGTAGACTATAGTAATCCATAGGCCATTTTCTCAATAGTATTATGTCAGGTCTACGTTGGGAATTGAACTTGCAACTTGTAAGGGGAGTAAACTTACATTTTCATATTTAGGTGACCTTTAATGCTTGCTTTCTTTTTTGTCTAAAGCTGAAAAATGAACTGGATCTGTTGACTTTTTGGGACTCCCACTGCCCGATTGCTAAGTCCTTCCAAATAACTCCAGACAAACAGGGAGATCAGTGCAGCCTATCTTGGCTCTTCAGTGACATGGTAGTAGAAGGACAAGCAAAGAACTTATAAATTGTTTCATAAATCTGAGGCCCCAAAGCTTAAGCCTGTTTGCTGTTCAGCATCACTTAATTTTACTTCTGCCTAAAACTGTCTTTTTGAAGTGATTGTGTCACTTCAGTTTTTGAGTACCTCAACCTTCTTATCTATTCTAATCAATTTTCCATCATGGTTTGTTGGTGGGAGCTCTTTAACCTTCTTTTTCTGGTTGGGACACCTGGAGAAGCCCTTTCTGTTACTCTTTGTGTCATTTGCCAGATTCAGTTTCAGCTTCCTCACCCCAGCTCTACACAACCAGACTTCATATCTATACTCTTCCCAGGTCACCTGTCTTAACTTTCACTGTCTGTGCACTTGTTTCTTGCCTTTTTCTCTGACCCGCCTGTCCCTAGTCAGCCTGGACTCTTGCCTGGATTCTTGCTGCTGGGAATCTCTAGCTCTTGTGTTCAATGGAAGACTTCTTTAAAGATCTGCCAGCTCTGTTTGACTCCCTCATTGCTGAGGGCAGTCTCAGGGGATCCCACTGACTAGCTCCCCAAAGAGCTGGAAGTCTGCTTTCCTAAAGTTCAGCAACCCAGCTTTACTCCTGATCTATATCCAGTGCATGATTGCTGCCTCCAGTCTCGATGTCCCCAGTGAGCTCATTTGCATTGGTGACCAACAGATCCAGTAACACCTCCTCTCTGGTAGGTCTGTCTATTAACCTGGGTTAGGAGGTTATTCCACATGCATTCCAGGAGTCTCCAGAGTTGCCTGCAGCTCATTTTGCAGGTATTGGGATGGTTGGAGTCCCTCAGCAGGACAAAAGCCTTGGGCACGATGCCTTCTGTTAGCTGGAGCAAGATGGTTTTGTCCACAGGCTCTTGTTGATCTGGCAGGTTGTGGTGGACACCAAGTTACCCTTGAATTCAGATACTTCTGTGTTGCTGGAGCCACTGCCATTCTATTAATTGTAGTATATGATTGAACGTAATGTTTTTTAATTTATGATCTAATCACTTGTGCCTATGACCAAAAGTTGTCTCAGCAAAATATCCCTTTTAATTTACTCATTGCTTATTAATTTACAATTAAACAGTGAGGTTAATGTGTTGTGGTTTTTTTTGTTTTGTTTTCTTACAGTTCAACTTTGTGGGAAAACTTTTGGGTCCACGTGGTAATTCTCTGAAGCGTTTACAGGAAGAAACACTGACAAAAATGTCTATTTTGGGAAAAGGTTCTATGAGGGACAAGACAAAGGTAAGGCCTGAGTATGTCAGTGGAGTTTCGTTACTTAAATTTCTGTGGGGAACAATCTTGTAATGAAAATTGCAACAAATAAAAAGCATAGGGGATTGTAATATTGATTATTGGTTAATGTCCCTCTTTGGCCAGTCAAGCCAAGATTCCACATGCAGTGGGCAAACCAAGCCAATAGATATCAAGTAATGGAAGACAGAATTTTATGGGAGCTAAATTGCTGTCAAAGAGGGATACTGGAATGGAAACCAGTTGTGACTTTTGTATTGGTCTTCATAGGAAACAAAAAAAACCTTGAAATGCTTAGTGTTCCCAAGGTTGTGAGATGTAGCCAGTGAGTGAGTGAGCTAATTTTGTGTGCTGTTATAAGAGTTTTAGTGTGTAGTGTTTTCACAGAATCACAGAATGTCCCAAGTTAGAAGGTACCTGCATGAATCATCAGAGTTCAACTTTTGGTCTTGCAAGGAATGGAGAAAGTAGCGGAAGCATTGCTAAGTCATGTTACAGAACTAAAATAAAATACAATAATAAAAGTGAACTTAGCAGAAAAAGCACAGAGTGACTTGAAAAGTTTGTTAATGGGAATGATCTTAAAAAACCCTGTCTTAAAATTCTGTATGTTTTGTTAAAGGTGCTGATTGAAATATTTCTTTACCAGGTCCTACTCAGAAAATTGTGACTTTTCTATTGCTTTTTGCTGTTTTCAACCAACTTTATCAATAAACACAGAAAGGAAGTTTCTTAGTACTCTGTTTTCTGCATAAACTAACTGCACAGTGATTTTTTTCCTCTTTAGAAAGAAAGGACAGGGAATGCGTGATGCAAGTGTATACTAAAAACCAGTATATGGGGAACTCGCTAGCTTTCAGTGCTAGTGGCTCATATGTTTTAGTAATTGTTCCTAGGTATTTAACTGAGTAGCAGTTCCTATTAAAACTAAATATTTAAGCTGTGATGTTTATATTAGGTTACTTTCTATTTTTAAGATCTCTTATTTGTATTGACAAAATAATGATTTTTCTCGCGGAGTCTAATCCTGCTGAGTGACCTCTTAGTATTCTTGCCCTCGGTGCTCTGACAGCGATCTAGGCTGATTTTTTTTTTTTTTTAAAACATCTTCAGAGTAAAGCTCAAATCATGTTGATGAGAATGTTATTCATGAGAAGCAGAAATGGATTGTCACATAAACCTCAACCCGTAATTAGGGGTGTGCAGGAGAGGAGGTTTCAGCTGTCATTGCAACTTATAATTTTAGTAATCTAAATGGTGAAGTGCTTACCTGATGCTTGCCAAGTATAAGAAGCTGCAGGGGAGTGTTAGTTTTTTAGCCAGCAGAAATACTAATTATTTGATATGTTATCTACTAAAGCAATGAAATTATTTCTAGTGATAAAACCATTTATCCCTTGACGCTGTCAAGTACACATGGGCAAGGGGCAGTCTGAGAAAAGCAAGTACTGCCCTTTTGGTCTGTGAATATTTTGCATGTGAATGTCAGTATTTGAGAACTGAGCTCTGCTTCACTCCACTGAACTCAGCTTTGCAGTCATTGAAGTGGGTTGGATGAAGGAAGATGAAAGAAGTAAGCTTGCTTCTGAAAGAGCTAGTGAACTCTTTTTGCTAATGTTCTCTTCCCTCATCTCACATGCTGTTAGTTTTATGTTGAAATAGCACAGTTCTATGAAGGATGCACTCATTGGATAAAAACTTCAGTGAGAACAGAAAATAAGTATCAAAGCAGCGTAGTAATACTGTGATGGAAATAATATTGGTAAAAGAAGCTTGCTCTTGTGGAATATTAGATCAAACCTGTTACTGTAGACTTGACTTTTGAGAAAAGTCGTCTTCATGAAACTGGTGCACCTGGGAAAACTCTTGGAAGCATTCCTCCTTGTGCTGCAGTTTCTGTATGTAAGCAGGATCTGTTGGCTATTACTTCATGTTATTTTTACAGTTGTAGACATCTGAACATGAGTAAACAGTGTCTGCAGATTCCTCTGGAGAAACTTCAACACTTGCATAACAATGTTTCAAGCAAGAATGAGTAAAACCAACCTTTTATCTCCTAGGAGGAAGAGTTAAGAAAAAGTGGAGAGGCAAAGTATTTTCACCTAAATGATGACCTGCATGTTTTAATTGAAGTATTTGCTCCACCTGCAGAAGCATATGCCAGAATGGGACATGCACTGGAAGAAATCAAGAAGTTCCTCATCCCTGTTAGTATTTTATTTTTTTGTGAGATTTCTGGTAGTATTGAATGAGAAATGTTATGTCTAAAACTGAGTAAGCTGGTGAAGGTGTCCCTGCCCATTGTGGGGAGTTGGAACTAGATAATGTTTGAGGTCCCTTCCAGGCCAAGCTAGTCTGTGATTCTGAACAGGGTATAATATTGGTCAGGTCATGTTGCTGAATTTCCTTTGTGAAAGAAATGATGATTGGCAAATAGTTTGCATTTTGATACATGCAGTTACTGGGTGAATCTGTAACTGTCCAAACAAATCCCATGACCTGACCTAAAGTAAAAGAGAAACTTACTTTTGCTTAACTAGTCATATGCAAAGTATCACAGACTACAAATAATTGTAAAAATCTGTAAAATGTGTGCATTTTCTTTTTTCTTGGTACACATGGAGCATCAGTTCTGTTTAAGAAATAATACATTTGAAGCTGTAGTATTTCTCTCACCTGTAATCCTGGTTTGGTGTTGAGAATCAATACAAGTTTATCTTGTATCTTGATTTTTATCACAATACTAGTGATACACGAGCTGTACTTTTTTTCTGGTGCATACTTCAGCTTCCATTGTATGGATGTATAAAATTATGTCTGGTTTCCAGTAAAATTTTGTACTGTGTTTGGAATATGTCTAGGAAAAGGGTTTCTAATGTCATCTATAACTTCATCTGCTCCTTATGTAAGAACCAACTATACTTCTTTGCAATATTAAGCTGCTTGAAAAAAATCCAGCCTCTCTTAGGAAGCACTCTCTGGAGCGCCTGAGGTGACATTTCTGTGTGTGAAATTCCCAACTGATTTAGCTCTTGAGTGAACATTTCTTCAGTCTTTATTGATGATCAGAGGAATAGTATAAAAAGCACAGCATCCTCAAGGTGCATTGACTTTTATTTCTTCTACTCAAAATGTTACCCAAGTGTTAGTCTTTATTTGTGCCAGATCTGGGAAGTGTGGGGACCCGGCTAAGGAAAGTTTCCTGAGGCATGTATCTGAACGACAGCAGCTTGTAAATGTCTGAGTGGAGCCAGCATGGCTGTGTTGGGGACCAGCTGGGGATGTCTCTTGTACAACATTTGGTGCTGATAACTTAACAGTGCTCCTGTATGTATTTTGGGAATTACAGTTTGTATCAAACCTAGTTCATATCTATGAAACCACCCAGAGAGTGGCTGGGCACCAGAACAGGCTCCCCAGGAAAATGGTCACAGCACTAAGCCTTACAGAGTTCAAGAAATGGACAGTACTCTCAGGCACATGGTGGGATTCTAGGGGTGTCCTCCTGTGCAGGGGTACGATTTGGACTTAAATGATCTCTGTGAGTCCCTTCCAACTCAAGGTATTTTATAAAACTAAGTCTCCAGGTGACTGGAGCTGTGTGCTCCTTGAGTGTTTCTTCTGACCTGTTTTCATCTGAATGAAGTGAGTTCATGTGCCCCAGTACTACACCGTGGTATGAACCAAAGCATGATAAATAAGTCGCCAGGAGGTTCAGTAGGAATATGTCATGATGCGAAATAACCCTAATGTAGATGCACTTTTAGGACAGTTAAAAAACAAAGATGTTCTGGCCATTATGTTCTCATCTTACAAAAAATCAAGCATCGCATTGTACGTTTGTCTGCAGGTTCCAAATTGCTTTTTTCTTGATGCATATGAAAAGAGGTGGATGAGCATACTACTGCTCAGACATCCAAACTGATCACATAGGGGACACTCAACAGAATATTTGTAGGCATGCTGGGCTGTCATACTGTCAAAAGTTACTCTGTTTACAAGATTGATGATTTAGTGGTGTGGAGAGAAAAGGGAGAATTAAGTTCTTGGCTATTCTAGACAGCAAACAGCTGCCTCCTTTTAGATAGAAATATGTTCTATTTGATAAGTGGTTCTTGCACATGCTGGAAGGAGGGATATGTCTGATCCCCATGCCCCCTCCCTCCATCAGAGGTCTTATTTTTCTTCATTGAGCTTGATTTCCCTAATGTTGCCATAAATGAAGTAAGCTTATCAAAACCTGGTCATTAGTGTGTTAAGCCAGTAGAATTACAGACTGATAATGAGCAATTCCATTGACTGGTTGATTATACACTTTTCCATCTTTATTTTTGATCATTGCATCTTTATTATACTGAGTTGAACTGATGCTACATAATCTTTCCTGAACTGTGGGATCAAACCAACACTGTCTTAATTTCCCTTTGGCTTTTCAAATGTAAGCTTATCAGAATTGCCCTAAATGCCTTAATCTCTCTTGCCTTCCTCCCCCCTCCCCCCTCCCTTGCAGCAGTCACTGAAGGAATAAGGAGCAGCTTTTTCTTTTCTAGAATTACGGTTTGGTTTGGTTCACCGCTGCCAAATGCAAATTGGTTTTTATTTTCTCCAAGGTCTGTTGTATATTTCTTAAGAAATTACCTGTTTTATTTCAGGAGAGATGTCCTGGTATGAGTATATATGATCATGATCATAATTTATATTCTCCTTACAATGTAGAGTCACTATGACTTCCTACTGTTTTAGATGCTAGACCCAATTTATGAATATGGTTATTGTTCATCTTTCAGATCTGTGCTGAACACAATGTCACATTTGGTGCTAGAATGCAGAATACAGAATATCCTTGTGGTAGCTGACTATAGCAAAAATGCCTCAGCCTCTCTTACTGGATCTTCAGATCCACGGGCAAACATCCTTGCGTTGAAGTTTGACCTCAAGCAGCTGCAGTGGTGTACTTCCATTTAAACTATTGGCATTACTCAACCCAAAACATAAAAACTGGTTTCAAGGGTATTTTTGGCTGTGTTTATGTTGCCTTGAGTCTTACTGTTCTTCTGCAGTTCAAATTGTGGCTTCTGACTTTAAGTATATTCTTTTATCTTATCTTCCTCTAAATTAGCCAGTCGCTTTATTGTGGCCAGACTCTTTGGTCAGCACTCTTGTTCGAGTATTAGCTTGGTGGGTGTTGTACGTGATACAGGTTATCTCAGAATTACTTCTCTCAGGTCAGAAAAACAGGTCCTTTCAACCTCACCTGCCCCTGATTGCTGGATTATACCAGGGCTTCAAGGCCAGGCAGGATGGGGCCCTGAGCAGCCTAGTCTAATGGAAGGTGTCCCTGCCCATGGCTGGAGAGATGGAACAAGATGGTCTTTAAGGCCCTTTCCATCCCAAACCATTCTATGGTTATGGCAGTTTTGGCCATTAGAACTCAGTCTATTTTGCTTAATTTTTGAGTAGTGGCAGTCATTTGTCTTCTGACAGATACATCACTAAAATTACCCATGACCATTGGTTACCAGAGTTTCTTGTTTTCCTTGTCTTTAATGCAAAGTATAGAAATGTCTTTGAGAGAACAATCTATACCAGTTACATGACAATGTGAGCAGAATTCACCACCTTTTCCTGTAGCCTGTCCTACCTTCTGCATATTCGGTTTGTAAGATGTGGTGATGAAATAGCTTTTAATGGCATTTTGAAGAGTTTGGTGGCCTTTGGAAACTCACAGGCTTTTCATTAAGTAAGCTGGCAAGTAACTGTAAGGTGCAGAAGAGGTGGCTGGAAACCTGGTAGTTATTGATTGCTCCCTGTCGGGATAGAGATCTACATGAGTGCTGTGCAAAGCTGCAAAGGGTTTTGTAGGGATCTGTCTTGACATGATACAAATAAATAGCTTTGCTAATAGTTTGAGGGATAAATAAGGTCTTAAGCTAAAATGATCCCAACAAGAGCTGCTGCCAGTGTGTTCATCTGGCTGGGTGAAAATCATAAGGTAAAATTTTAAAGGTTTAGTTAAATCTTGTAAGTATGGGGACTTGTGGGATGAAAGTCTCTTGCATGAATCTTGATGTAAATGCACCCTCCATGGTTGAATAAGACTGTAGTTAGTCAGGATAGGAAATTTATTCATAAAATGAGAGTATACCTGTTAAGTTGAAATTCAGCAGCAGCATTTGACTGTAATTCAAGCGCCGCCACTGCCTAGGCTGTTCAGAGGAGGGATGCAGTCTTAAGGGTTTCCATGTCCATCTTCTAGGTGAGGAAAAGATTGTCTGCCTAATTTGACTTGAAGTGTGCTGTTTCCAGCAGTGAGTATTCATGAATTGACCATCTGCTACTTTTAATTGAGGAATCCATTTCAAAGTCTAATGGATTAACACCGCGGCTTATCGTGGCTGCCTTGTACTGCCCCTTCACTCTGCATCCTCCAGCTGCCTCTGGCATGTGTGATAAGGGCCACGTTTTCTGTTCTGTGCTGTGCACAGTGGAGCCCTTCTCTGTGACTCAAGGCTGCTGCTATGTCTGGTAATGTGCTACAGGAAAGCGAGAAAGCATCAGGGAGAAAAGGGATCCAACACACACAGTGGCAACCCGAGCACATCTTTGCTGAGGAATTAAATTAATTGAGTAAAAAATGATCAAAGGTATTCTTCCTGGGGCCCAGTTCTGAAGGTGTTTCGTGAAGAAATTATAAATGGCATCTGATGCAGGCTGTCAGAACTTGGGTATTGTATGTTGGTGATACAGTTTCTTGGCATTTTGTGTCAAGATTGAAGTTTTGTTCTATACAGGACATACAATTTTGCATTTGTAGCAATTCTGGTCCAGCAACAAATGAATATACAAAGTAGGTTTCTGTACAGTAGCTGGCCAGAACAGTGTTCAGTTTCCTGTTTGTAGTCTACACCCTGGGATGGATTGGTTATGTATTGGGTCCTGGTCATTTAATAATGGAATCTGTTTCTCAAAAGCTTCAATTATGCCATTTGAAACAGTTATTTCAGTCTTCTGGACCTTTTTCGTGTTTGCTGTTTGGTTTCTGCTGCTAAATAGAGGATGATCTCAAGTGCGAAGTTGGGAGTTAAATTTCAGAACATGTTTAGGGCATTTTGGACAAAATGCTGTTATGGTGCTTCTTTAAACACCAGTACCTTTCTTCAGCAATGGCATATAAAGGGCAACTTTTTTATTTCCATTTATAGAAGTCTAGGAGAAGCAGAATGCTACAAGGATAATTGAGAGATTTGAATTCATGGAAGTTTTAATCCGCTTTCAATGCGGGGTTATGTTTCAAAGTCTGTAAGACTGCCTGACAATCTTTTGGTCCCTGTCTAGTGAATAAATGTAATAAACTCCGATTTGCAGTGAGATGCAGATCCTTTGTTTTGTCATTGAATTGTAAAATGAGTGGTGTTAGAACAAACCTTCCTTCTTGAAATGGGAGGATTTGCAGAAGAGCTGTTGTAGCAGAAGTATCCCTTTGTTCCTATGAGAGCACCTATTAATATTTTGATAGTACGGCTGCTACTTGGGTAAAATAGTTATCTTTAATTCACCTTAATGGCTGTATTCTGCTTGGCTCACTTTAAGTGGAGGAAAAATTATAGAAAAGTACTTATATCTCAAGAGTTCACTGCTGGGTCTGTTTTATTCCTGTGTGCTCTGCTTGTTTCAGAGGTTGACTCAAGGTCCCTGAAAACTGGCTTGAAAAGTACCATATTCTGTGTGTAAAAACCTGAGCTTTCTTTTTGCTAGACCTTGAGAGTAGAGGGTTTGTGCAGAGAGAAATAAGCCATATGTCCTTGGCATTTTTACCATTGCATATTATAGAACTTAATTTTTTCAGCTATTCTTATTTAGATAACAGTGCATGTGTATATTGAATGAATTCCTGTGTTTGTTCTATTACTTCTGACTTTAAAAGTGTGGATTCCTAATCTATTTCTTCGTTTTCATGTGCTGTTCTCAACAGTGTATTTATTCTCTGTTTTGCAACTCTCTCTCTCTCTTCTTTTTCCTGCTTTTAGCAGAGTCATTCTACCACTGGAATTACAAACTGGATCTCAGTTCAGAATATGAGATCTTGATTTTTTTTTTCTGCTTTCCTCCTATTTCTGCAGCATTTTAATGTTGCCATTTTAATTGGTAAAACTGCATAAAAATATATGCAAAGGGAAAGAAAAACATGCCTGAGCAAAATAGGCAGTTATTACGCAGAATTTTCTAATAATGTTTGGACTGAGTATTATTTCTATTTTATTATGCACATTAAACTTTTTCAGTGTAATGTTCAACTTTTTAAGAGGAGACTTTCAGGAGCAGTGTTTGCTGAGAGTGGTGGGTAAACAATTTGATTTTTTTTCTCACTCTGCCTCCCCTTTGTTTTAGGACTACAACGATGAAATCAGACAGGCACAGCTTCAAGAATTAACATATTTAAATGGCGGCTCAGAAGCTGCAGAAGTTCCAGTTGTCCGTGGAAAAGCATCAATTCGAGCAAGAGGAGTACCTGTCCCTGCTTTGTCCAGGTACGTGGAATTTCATTTGAATGTACACATTTCAAGCTTCTCCCTACAAACACAATTTCTCCAAGTAAAATACATTCCCAAAAGAACAACAAAAGGTTGGGGAAACAACCTTCATTTATTGATGAAAGTTTAGTTCATTTGGACTGAATTAACAATGGTCTTGTGGAACTTGAGTGCTGCCTTTGTAAAGAGGCAGTGCACAGCACAGGAGTTGTTCAGTCCTTACTGTGAGCAAATTGATTTCCAGCCGGGAGTTGCTCCTTCGGTGCAGTCTGTGTTTGGGCCCTATGGAGTTCACAGCAGCAAATCTGTCTTACCTCAATTGACACAAATTTCAGGAGTATCTCCAACTTACACAGAATGCTTTTCTTTTTTATGGTACTACAGAGTTTTCATAGTCATGATGAAATGATACAGAAGTGCTCTGGAGGTAGAATTTGGATTTTCTTGTCTGAGTGGCACTTTATGAAAAGTGGCTTTTGTTTGATTTGGGGGTAGGCAAAGTCTACTGCTTTTGGTGTTTTTCTTCGTCACAGGAGGCGTTTTATTTTTACTCTAGCATCCCCCATCTTCATTGCAGTACGGAGATGACAGTTTCAACTCCTTCAGGTTCTGAAGTGTGAAAACAAACCTAAATAAAGCTCGTAACTGTTTATGTTACAGAGTACAGGGATTGTGGCTGCAGCACCTAAGTGTGACTGTTAACTGTGGTAATGTTTTCTTCTGTTCTGTGTACAGTTCTTGTTAATGCAGCTTGAAACTTGCATTTCTGAATGCAAGTTGTAAACTAATTTCTTGTTTCAATGCAATCCTCATAAACATATTGCTGAACAATACCCTGAAGCATTTTTCCTCAGATGATAAAGCATGTTAGAAGAAGCAGCACTAAGGAAATACTCCATTTATATATATCTACTTAGTTAAATGTATCCTGACAATAATTCAAATGCAATGCAGAATGAATCTTAATTTAAAGAAATTATTCTTACTGTGGGTTGTGTCCTGGGAGAAAAAAAAATACTCTTTCAATCATCAAATTGTTGTTCTTGTATTTTGTAATACTGTGTAAATATATATATTTTCTGCTTTTCTTGATTTTAATGTTCTGAATAGTGTTAATTACATACCAAGGTTCACCCCCTGGCACTGTAATCAGCCATGCAAGAGTTCTTTCAAATTGGAGACCTCATTTGATTTTGGAGTTGGGGTTTTTTTGCAAATTGTTTTTGGTTTCTAAATAGCTGTTTTTAACTTTGTCACAAGTACCTGTAATGATTCTGCTACAGACAGTACAGATGCATTTGCAGTTCAAGTTTATTTCATTTTCCATGTCCTTCAGCTAGTATTTCTGGGATACACAAGCTATTGTTTGGTTGGATCCTATCACCAAAGTTTGATAACTAATTTACACTGTAGTACCTACTATGTGCATATGTAAATAGTTTTTCTAACATTGCTAGTTCTGTCGTCCTGGATTTTAGTAATTTTTTTCAAATATGAATTTTATGCTAGTGATACACTGTTACACAGCTTACAGAATCCTGCACAGTTGGTCCACCATTGAAGTGTCTTCAGGGTAAATTTAAATGCTATTAGTGTTTGATATGGAGATGACAGTAAAAGGTTGTAGTTTTGTCATCACCATTTTTCACATGTATTCTAAAGGGAAGTGAAAGTGTGTCTGTTTGAATTGTCCTTTCTTCAAAGCTTGTCTTAAACTCGAAGACACTTTTCTCCCAAATTGAAGTGCTGTTAGCATGTTCCATAAGTGAAGTTCAATTCTGTTGTGACTGAGATTCTACAGCCATTGAGCTGTAGATCTCAAACTCAGTTATAATGCTCTGGTTCTCTTATAGCAGAAATGGATTTCAATGAATAATACCTTTGTTGAAGCAATGCTTTAAAGGCTTCGTCTCAGTGCTGGATAAAACAGTTTCAATAGGCAGCAGCATCCCTGAGATACCCAGGAAAAGTTGAAGCAAAGGCTCAGAAGACTTGCAAAATGAAGTCTAAAACCTTGATCCTAACCTTTCTTTGTAATCTGCAAAATAGTTTTATGATACCAGCCTTGATACATGAAACATCCTGTTGAGTGTGTTTAAGTTCCCCCTTTTGAAACCTCTATTACTCCTCAATAGTTTCAGTAAAAAAAAAAAAGTACTAATTTATGCCTTTTTGGCTTCTTATAAGACAAGTGGGAACTGGATATAATGCATCTTATGAAATCTATTTTTAGCTCCATAACAAAATTTTATTTTGTAGAAAACAGTACATTTGTGTTTGCATACAAAAATTCTAGTTTATGTGCAGACATTTGTGTGTGGTAACTTCCTAATGGTTGTGGTTTGACAACTCTGCATTCTCTTTTCTGGATTGTTCCCGATTTTCTTGACTAAATTTTTATTCCTCTAGAGCCAAGTAAGGTTTTGTGGGTGACTGGATGAAATTTGTTCTGGAAGAGCTGTGTGTGTGTTGTGAGCTTTACATTCAGGAATGTTCTTTTCTCATCACTGATCTTGGAGGTTATAGCTGCTTCCTACAGCTATTTCCGTTTTCTCCACCTTGCCTCAAGTCTTTGTCCCTAATACAGTTAAAGATTACCTTCAGATGTAATCACAGCACTTCTATTTTTGGTAGAGTTCATGCTGAGCACTTAAACTATTTTGACATAACCCCTCTTCTGTACAACCGGAAGGGAGAGCGGTGGAAGTGTGGTTTTTATTCCTTTGTTCTAGTGGAAGGTGTTGCCCTCAAAGTTGCCCATGGCAACAGAGTTGGAATTTGATGATCTTTAAGGTTCCTTCCAACCCAAATCTTTCTATGACTTTATACATATTAATGTGTGCCTCTAAGGAGGTTTTGCAACTAAAGCAGCATTTCTATAAACCTTCACACTATTTTAAAAATAAAAATAAGATTCAAGGATCACTCAATCGTGACTCCAACGGAGATGTTTAAGAAAAGTGAAATTCTAGAGGATGATAGTAATACGTCTAAGAATTTGGCTAAAAGTTCCTTGATACCTTGGGACAGCATGGGGGGACCATTTTGTGTCACTTATGGCTAGAAATCAGTGCTAGAATCACAGAATGGTTTGGGTTGGAAGGGACCTTTAAAAACCATCTCATTTCACCCCCAGCCATGGGCAAGACACCTTCCCCTCGACCAGGCTGCTCAGAGTCCCACCCTGGCCTTGAACACTTCCAGGGATGGGGCATCTGCAGCTCCTCTGGGCAACCTATTCCAGTCTCACCACTCCCATAAACTTCTTCCTTATGTCCAATTTCAACCTGCCCTCTTCAACTGAAAGGTGTTGTCCCTTGTCATATCAGTATGGACCCTGATAAAATTACTCTCTTTTTCGTATAAGCAGCTCCACTTAGTTATTGAAGGGTTACAATAAGGTAGAGCTGGCTGAGTTCACACCCCAGATTAAGAGAGATTGTATTTGAAAACAATACCTCATTAAAGAAATGGTGGGTTTCTGATTTATGCTTTCAAGAGGGTGTGGAGGGTTTTTTTTTACTTTTCCATTTATTATTCATATTTCAATCTATGCATGGCTGGGGTGCTAATGATTGAATGACTGTCACTGTCTGGGGAAAAATAAAACTGCTACAGAAGCTGTGAGTTAGAACATGCTGTCTTATATATTAGAAGTAAGATGAGCTGATGTGGATCACTGCTGCAGTGTGTTCACAACTTCCAGCTGCCTTCCTGCCATGTCTGGAATGAACTGGTTTCTTTTTTTGAAGAGTAACTTTTTTCTTGAGGACATGTAGGCAGTAAAGTGCAAAAGATTCTGTAGCAAAAAATATTTGACAAAGCCAGTTCAGGATCTACGCCAAAGGCAGATATTATTAAGGTTCACTGTGTTTTGTTTTAATTTTGTGATCTCCCACTTTCCACAAAATTGAAACACGAACATATGTATTACTGTTTTAAAATATAAATATTAAATAAAATTTGTGTAAGAGTGTTAACCCAGTTCTGGCACTTCTGTTCTTTTCAAAAAGGATGAAAATTCAGGAATCTGAGTTCTGAGTTGTATCCAGATATCAGTGGTTTAGCATTTTGAAGTACCAGCACCAAAATAACTGGTCTGTTATTTTTCAGATGTCTAATATAAAACTAAAATATTTACTGTTTGAGGAACATTGAATGTAGCTGGCTGTGCTCAAATGAAGATAATGTATCAACATCTGGTAACCAAATTTGTTAGATCTATTTATTGAACAGTGTAAATCCCTGCAGATATATAGAACTATGAATGCTAAAATTAAGAAACTTCAAGTGTTTCCTCATTGAATAATATAGTGTTTGAGAACTGGTCCTAAATTTTGCAAATGTTTTTATTTTAAAGCTGTTCTTCCATTTAATGTTTCTGGGGGGAGATAGTGAAAAAGCTCTTCATAACCTAAACTGTTCTATTTTTTGTTTCATTGAAAGTGAAGGAAAGCTATGAACTGATTCTAGTTGTGATTTCATGATCAGAATAATTTTACTAACTCAGCCATCCAGTGATAGTCTAAATTTGAAATAAAAATCATTATGATTCTAGAGCAGAGAAAGTGCTAAATGAAATTATGAAAGTGGCTGTTGCTGAGGGCAGCTGGAGATGGGTGTGAGATGCTGTGCCTGCTACTGTGGTCAAGGGCAGTAACTTAGTTTGCTGGAAATAAATCCTAGAAACACTGTGGGACTACTAGAAAGTATTAATGTCAAATATTATTGCTAACAAAGGCCAAAGAGGAAGTATCTAAGTTGTTTAAGTTGGTAAAAGACTATTTTCAGTGGGAATCAACTATTAGATTAGTACTTGTGAATTCCTTCTGAACATCCACAAATGTTTTGAATCTAACATTGTGTAGCATAGTACGAAGTGGTATTACATTTTGGTATTAGATTTTGTTGAGAATATTTTTACACACAATAAGTTCAGTATTCAAACAATGAGATGTTAATAGCAAATTTTAATACTTTAGTAATACTGTAATTGGATACAGTAAGGTGGACTTTGCATTTGCACATTTTTAGACATTACCCATCTTCTGTCGTTAGTCCACAGTGTTCACAAATCACCATAGCACCTTCTTACACTTTGGTTAGAGGCTGCTTCTCCCGTTCTCTAGTGTGTTTATAGTTTTATAAAAATTGTGCTTCACTTTGCATTTTCTTTTTCCTCATATACTGAATTGCAAGTATAAGTAATGAAATGTCTTGAGAGGAGAGTTAGATTCCAGGAAAAACAGCTTTCATGACAGTATCTTCAAGGGATGTTGTGGTATGTGAGTTAAAGTAGATTATTCCTCCCATTTCACTCCCTGTAGTGAAACAGAAGATAGTAAATCTGGATTTGCTTTACTTAGTCTAGTCCATGGTACCCAGATATAAAAGCCCTTTTTAATGCAGACCAACTTTGGGAGTAAAATTATTCAGAATTTAACAATCTAAATCACTTGTGTGTTTAATGGAGAAGGGTTAACTTCTACACTGTATTCACCACTGCCAGATTAATAAATTCAGGAAAATCAAACCCAAAGTGATTATAAAGATTAAACAAATATTTCAAATTTTCTTGCAGCGCTAACAGTCTGGCAATAAAATGTTTCTTTGAGAGCAGGGCACAGTGGCCTCAAGCACGTAGATGAGTGTTTTGTCGCTAAAGCCTTTTTGGAAGTGACAATAACAGCACCTGGCTAGGCAATAGGATTTGCTGTGTGTTTATTGCCAATAATTAAGTACTAGTGTGTTTTTGATAGAAATTGCAGTTAATAGGCACATAAGGTTTTTCTCAAAAACATAGCAAAATAAAATCAAACGCTAGTGTCCCCTGTGATGCTCCAGTACTTGTTTACTGCAATGTCATACTCCGAGAGGTTATGGGTAAGGACCTTTTTATTTCATGTTCCTGAAAATAAGACACTTTAACCCTGTTCCAGAGTATTTGCACAATCAAAGTATTCAAAAAGTTTGGGCAGTTCAGCGCTTATTTGTGCATGCCATCAGGCTGGATATATGGACTCAGCAGTGTAAGAAGTTCTTACAGATTCTTACTTATAAGGGGCTCTTACTGAGGACGTGCAAAAGATTTCTGGCATAGGTAGAAGTTACACCATGGTAGAGAGGAGGGAAAATAAAGACCAAAAAAAATACTTTGCTTGTATTTTAGAATGAGCTGGTAGTCTCAGTTTTTTCTGATTCCATGCTGAGATTCAAGGTTGGTAAACAAGTCCCTGGCCCTCTAAAAGCCCTGAGCAGTGTCGTAAGAAAGAAGCTGAGTCCTTCAAGGCCTTGTTCTCAGTTATCGTGTGTTGTTTATTATTTGGTATCTCACAATTTGCTCCGCACCCAGCCGAGGTCCGGACAGCGGCTGGGACACGGCGCAACTGCCCACTGATGGGGCATTGCTTGGTTCTTATACAGATAATTACGTGCCCACTATTTACTATTTTATACCAATGTGTGATATCTATACTACAAGGGTCATTTCTACCCTAATCCAATAGCCTAGAACTACTTTTAATGATCACCACCCCAGAGGATGGAGGACGAAGGAGGAGAAGGATCTAGGGCAACACCCTAAATCCTCCATCTTGTCCCCCATTCATCTCTATTCTAAGAATTCCTAAACTACAAAATTTCTCACCCCATGCTGTACTAAACTATTACTTTCACACTTTTGAGGTTTGTAATTCCTCTCTGTGTTGGAAGCTTCTCCCATGGATTAAAGTCAAACTCGGCGTCTTTCTGGGCTCTGTGCCAAGGTCTCCAACCCCCCTGGACCGGCTCCACACCCCCCTGTCCAGGGTCCAAACTCCCTTTCTCAGGTCCTAGGTCATCCAAAGGGATGCCCTCTACTCCAACAGTAGTCAAGGCTGACAGTGGGCTGACAAACCAGCTTTGATAATGTGTAACTTGTCACAAAGGTTTTATAAAGAAAACAAAAGTAATCAGCAGTCTGATAGCAAAGACGAGAGTTGGTGGTACCTGAAATTTGGCCTGCAGAAGGATGTCCTTGGGCTAAGGAGCAAGCAGTGGAAGTGATCTCGGAGCCATGAGAAGTTTGATTTGATGGTAGGGTATCTCTGAATGTGATAAAACAGAGCTGGGATAAAATATGTAGAATAATTGCTCTAATTATTAGTAGTAGCATAAAGTTTCTTTAATTTATAGGTGAGATAGCTGTAGAAGGGAAAGGGCGGAGAACAGACTCTGTGCAGCTCTTCAGACGCTTCAGAAGCAAATGGATGCCCCTCAAAAGTAGTTGATTAGGAGATGAAAAGTCCAGGAAAGAACAAAATTTCAAAATCAATTTCATTCAATTTTGTTTGGTCCTGTGTCTGGTCACCAGAGAGGAACCCAGCACCTCCTGTCCCACTGCTCCCCTTGAGGAAGGTGTAGATTGTGCTGAGGGTACCCCTCAGCCTTCTCCAGTCCTCTGATGTTTCTGTTGGATCCATCAGATAAGTTTCAGTTGTCATTTGTACTATGAAGTGCCTTAATCTACTTAATTGTTCCTGAGACATGAACAGTTCTAGACTACTTGTCATCTTTGACATAGTTTCTGATGCACTTCCAGTTATTTTATATTTGGGTTTTTAAAAATTAGGAAAGAAGCTGATTAGGAAACAAGTCTGTGAATACATGCAGTTGTGTAGCAAAGTTTTGTGTGTATTCTTATGTTTTCTAAAATCATATTTTTTAGTGTCCTGACCTCTGGGCGAGTCTTAATTCTAGATGTTCTATAGGCAGTCATAGTGCAGAACCTATTAGTTTGTGTAATGGTAGAATATAAATTTATATGTGTGTATGTATTAACTCCTAAGTACCCCTTCTTGTAAAGTAGATTTTTTTAGCTATTTTCTTTACTAAAACATTCAGGTTGGGATTCCGCTGCAGATTAGAGTAGGCATCTGAACCTCTGTTGTAGCTTATTGAAAAATAGTGCACATACTTTTTTTTGTTCCTTTTGTTTTGTAATTTGTCTCTAAGGCATTGGCAGCACTATCCAGTGGATTACTGTAAGAACTGTTCTACCATGAGAAACTTGTTCAGTTATTCTTGATTGTGTAGCAAAATCTTAGTGTGCATGTAGACATTCATATATACAAATTGATCTGCACTGGTGATTGAGGCTCATTCTGGGAGGTTTCCTGATGCTGGGACAGTTGAAGAATTTCAGTAATCTTGGACCTGCTTTTCTGAGTATTTTGTTAGGATTCTTCCATTAGGTTAGAGTTGGGTTCAGCCTTTCAAGTGGATACCTCTTTTAAAACCTTACTGAGATCCCATTGCTTTTTCTCAAGCTTTTTCTTTTTTGATGATTTTTGTATATTTGCTCTGACCTCCCACAGAATTGCTGTCTCCCCATGTCATATATGTACATTTTACTCTTTTAAGCATTTTTAAACATAATTTGTGCAGCTGCCCTTTTCAAAAGAAGCAATACCTGAACAGATCTGTTGTTTTTGCAAAGGGTGTGCAAAGGGTCCTATATCAAGTGGTTCCTCAGTATTTTGAGTCTGTTCATTGTAGATGTCTATCAAGCTTCTTTAGCTCCCCCTCTAACCTCTTTAGAAATAACAATTCCTTATACAAGTTTAAAGAAATAATAATTTACAGTTTTTAAAAATTTCCTCTTATCATAACCTGATACAACTCAAATCTGTTTGGTGCTGATTGAACTCTCCTGTCACTGGGTTTCCAGTCTCCTCCAGCCTGGTGCAGTAACCATGAGAACCATACATCTCAGATTAAGAGATCCTATGGGAGCAATGAACAAAATTATGGAAAGTTAAGATCATAAATGATCTCATAATACAAGAGAAATATTATTTCCCACCCATCACCATTCCAATCCTATTAACTGTTTTGTGAAATGCAGAAAAGACCTCATCACACAGATCCGATTTTCTGATGACTTCTCAAGAGTAAATCCATGCTGCCTTGAAAAACTGTATCTTTTCTTCTTCCCTTAAATGTTTGTCAGTGTTTTTCAGCATATCCCATTTCCTGCTTTCACGTGCACCCTGCCTGAAGGATGCTGTCATGATTATACCTAGTGATTCTTGAATTTTTTTTACTGACCTTCTTTTTTTAATTTGGTTTTGACTACAGTCTGTGCCACTAGGTTCACTTCCCTTTCTCTGGCTTCTCTTGGAAAGTATCACATTTGCTATTTCTTTATATTACTTCAGCAGGCTCTGTCTGGGAACTTCACTGCTCACCCCTGCCCCCACTACAGTGAAGTCAAATAAGCAGCTGGTACCCTGTCCTGAGGAGGCATTCTACAGATTAGCCACAACCAAGTAATAAGCAGAGTTTTAAATCACTTAGTCTCTAGGCTTGTTTGAAATACTTTGTGACTGTGTTTTGATCAGTAATTAAAATTAATAAAATCTATCCTGGTTGTATCTTTACATTTTTTTCATTCCTCATTCAGTGATGCAGTTTTTGAAATACTGCTTGTTTGTGGTAAAATGATTGCTTTGTTTTCTGATTCGTTTATTGATGTGAAATTATACAACTTGTATGAAATGGGATAGGAAATTAAGGCCAAATCTGGATCTTTATAATATTGTTCAAGTTGGAAATTTTTTCTGAAATCAGGACATTTTTACTCCACTACTGTTCTTCAGATTAATTAGATAATGGCTTGGTAGAAAGACAAGGTAGAGCTTGTGCCTTGTTTCCTTCTATGTATCTGCTAGAGTGTATGATGAGGGTCTGAGCTTGGAACAGTTCCATTTGCCAACAGCAGTCATTCAGACTCAATTATAGTTGTTGGACTGAAATTATCTCCTTAAAAAGGGGGTCTATTAGCAATGTTTTAGATGTCCTGTTTAAAAGATGATGCAAATTTTTCACAGATTGTACCTCTAACTCTCTCCCCTTACTACAGGGAGGCAGGAGGAAAAGCCACTTCTAAATGGATCAAATGTTTTTTGAAAACTGGTTCAACTGAAGTCTCACATTTTTCATTTGTATGCTAAGTGTCCAAAATAATGGAATGCATAGTGCTTATCATGCTTTCAGAATTTTTAGATCAAATTTACTGTTATTTAGTGTTCTTAAATATATGTAGGACATCAGGTTATATCCTATAATCACCCTGCATATTTTATTATGTTTGGATGTTTCCTGAAACAGATGGAAATCTCTTCAGAAGCAGAAGAAAATGTATTTTTTGTGACCCACTCAGTATCTCACACCCAGTGTGATTTTTGGGTTGTGTTCAGAGGCTTTCATGTCATCAGAAGGGAATGGGAACTGATTCCTGTGTGCAGGGTTTGAGTGTGATATAGCCTGACACCTTCAAATGAAGCTGTTATTTTGTGCTTGTGATTTCACATACTAAAGTCAAATTCCAGTGAATCTGATTCCAGCAGATTGTTTTGGGTGTGTCTGTGTGTGAGAGAATGACTCAAGTCCGTGCAAGGTTCATCACTGAATCCCATGTCCAGTTTGTATCTTCCAGCATTTTTTGCATAATGCGTGTAATCTGATTAAAACCTACAGAGAAATGACAAACTCTAAATCTTTTAGACTACTTCTGGCTGTAGCAAAGCAAAACTGTCATGATGTGGGGGAGGGAGATGTTGGAAGACAGGCCCTGGGTATAGTGTTTAATGGTGAGTGATCCTGTGTTCACAGGGGCCGTGGGGGAGTGCCTCCACCACCAGCAGGAGTGCCCAGAGGGGCACCAGCTCCCAGGGGAGTCCCTCCCAGCAGAGGACCAGTCAGTCGGAGCCGGGGACTTCTGGCACCCAGAGCACGAGGAGTTCCTCCCCCGGCAGGGTACCGGCCCCTGCCGCCGCCCCCGGCACAGGAGACCTACGGGGAGTATGTAAGTGAAGCTGTGGGTGTGCTCTGCATGGAGTGTGTGTCATTCTGCAGAGGTCAGATCCCTCCAGAACTCTGTACAATCTCTGTAATTAGCACCTAATTAAGTCCTACACCCCGTGTCTCTGACAAATGTGGTCATCTGTCTTTACCATTTCAGGCTAGAATTGTTTAATTTTTTAAAAAATCATGTTATACGTATACACCGCCGTAGAGACATTTACAGTGCAATGGGCGAAATAGTTATGTACCTCTTAAAAGTTTAATATCAGGTTTCTGCTTTCCAAAAAATCTGAAAAATCACAATATTGTAGCTTTTAATTCTCAACTAAACAGAATAATATTCTAATCTAATATTCCTAAGCCTATCTTTGTGGTCATATAGTTGTTTAATGATTAGACAAGTAAAATATTTTTATGAAAGCTTCAGAAATAATCCTAAAATTTTAACAATGTACAGTGTATCTCAGTAAGCCATACATATTCATCTTAATTTTATTGTGTTAGACATAAGAATCATATCAAAATACTTTTTATGTTGTATATGACAAATTATCCAGTTATGAATTGTTAGGCAAAACTTAAATTGAATTTAAAGAGCAGTAAGATAGAGAAAAAAGATCATTAAATTAAAACGATAGTGATAAAAATTAATTTAGTCTTAGGAAAGAAAAAACATCTTCAAGGATAGTGCTTTTAATGCTTTATATATACACTAAAGATTTTAGTGTGCCCTCTTTACAACCAAGTGTGTCTGGACTTTCTTTCCTAGCAAAAAAGGAGATTCTGCATTCCTGAAAATGGTTTTCCTCTTTAGATATTTTTTACTTTTCTATAAACCTTTCTTTCAACTACCTTCGCTTCTCTTCTTCCAAAGATCCCCACCCAAACCATCTATGTGAAATACCAGGTTTGTTTTCTTTTTGGCAGAAACCCAGTTTTCTACATAACACTTGCAGCTTTATTAGGGAAGAAGTTTAATGTTAATGTAAAAATTTATGCATGTAACTGAAAAATTCAGAAGTTAATGTAATTCATTAATTTTGAGGAATAATAACAACATGCCTACATTTCCCCTGGCTATACTCAACTAGTCAAAGTGGGTACTACAAATAAGTAGTTCTCTCACAATGCTTTCAAGGGAACCAGTCCTCATTGAACAGTCTGTTTCCAGGACATACATTGTAGAGCACACAGAGAGATGGTGGAGTATAAGCCTCTTTGAGTAACTTCATATTTATATATAACCTGCTATTTACAGCATGTGTCTATAGAAGTGGCATGGAAGTAACAACTGTTTACCTCAGTATCCTGAAATATGCTTCACTTCTGGGGAGAATAATTAGAAAAAAAGCACTGTACAGAAAAATAGCGCTGTGCTAAATAATTTCTACAAATAATTTTCTTTAGAACTGCATCACTTATCTTCCAAAAAAGATGCCTTAGCTGGGATAGGTATAGTTAGATAGATAGATATAGTACTTAAAGCCGTAGTTGATAAAGCAGTGCTAGATGGTCTATTTTTTCTTTAGAAGAATGTTTAGCAGGGACATAATCCATCGGTGTATTGCATGTTCAGTTTTAAATTTGATGCTTGGTATTTTTTTACCTGTCCATTTGCAGTATGTTATCTAAGTGCCTTAACTGTGTCTGTTGCAGGTTAAGGGAGCATGGTAGGAGTCATTTGTAGTATTTCTGCCCCTTCTTTACTAATTCCTATTTAGTTATATTTAATAATAAAGTATTAGTTTGCCAACCTGAGCAGAATAAGGTCTTGTTGATTGAGAAGTGTGTGTAGAATGAGAACTTCAGAAAGACTGAGAGTTCCATAAGTTATTTTAAGCACTGTCAAAGCTTTGGAGACTGAGATATCCAGAGAGGTTACAGAGAAACCTTTAGAAGTGGATTGGGCTTTTGTAGCCAAGTTTTGGTAGCAAAGGGGTGCCAGGGTGTTTCTGTGAGATGCTTCTGGAAGCTTCACCGATGTCCAGCAGAGCCAGTGCCAGCCAGCTCCAAGGTGGTCCTGCTGGTGGCCAAGCCAAAGCCCAGCAGCAATGGTGGGGCTGCCTCTGGGATAATGTGTTAAGGAAGAGAGGGGGGAAAAACTCCAGTCTGGAACAGTGTTCCTAAAGGACTTTACCCCATGGAAGGGGCCTACACTGGAACAGCTGATGAAGAACTGCAGCCCAAGACAAAGGCTCACAATGGAGAAGTTTGTGTTGGACTGTCCCTGTGGGAGGGATCTGATGCTGGAGCAGGTGAAGAGCAGGAGGTGTCCTGTCCCTGGGGAGGAACAAGGAGAGACAAGGTGTGGTGAACTCACCACAGCCCCCATTCCCACCCCCCTTCATTGCTGTGAGGTAACAAGTTGAGAATTTTGGAGTGAAGTTGAGACTAGGAAAGAAGAGAAGAGTGCAGGGGAATGTTGCTAAATTGAGTTTTTATTTCTCTTCATTCTACTCTGATTTCATTGGTAATAAGCTAATTTCCCCCAGTTGGGTCTGTTTTGCCTGTGACAGTAACAGGTGAGTGATCTCTCTCTGCTCTTATCTTGAGCCATGAGATTTTTGTTACAGTTTCTCTCCACTATCCACCTGAGGGGGGAAGTGACATAGCAGTTTTGGTGGGCACCTGGTGTCCAGTCAGGGTCAAACCACCACAAGGAGACTTTCCATTGAGGATTGGAAAGTCCTGAGTATTTACGAAGCTTTTCATTTCCTTAGGCTTACTAGCCTTTGCTTTGTACTCATTAAACTAATGTGAAACTGTGCAAGTCCAGGAGGAAGCAAACTCTATGTGGATGGAAGCTTTGAACCACTCACTTCTGTAACTGTGAATATCTCAAAGGTGATTTAGGGCTTTCAGTATGTAAAGTACTTGCCCATTTCCTCTGTTGAGTGCTATTAAATCTACCTTGTTACAGACAATGAATTACAAACAGCTTCCTTTTTCCTTCACTCCCTTTGCTCACTGTGTAGTCCTTGAAACAAATGAATTTTTAACATCTATGACTAACTCAGTTCTGCCTCCTGCTTATCCTGGTATCTCTCCTTCCTCTTCTTGATTAACTAGCTGGTTTTTTTTTAAAGTTATCATCAAAATGGGAAGGGGAATGCCTATTTCATTCTGAAAAATTGGGTTACTTCTGGAGTCAGAAGTTCCCATCTTTGCATGGGGAAAGATAGCACAGGTAAAAAGTGGTTAATTTGAGGTGCATTTTAATGTGGGCTCAAGATAAAGAAAACTGTGTGAACATTGCTGTCCTGTGTTTAGAGCCCACAGGGAAGTGTTCCAGAACCTTGCCCAAAAGCTCTACTCACTGTGAGCTGCCTCTGTCTTCTGTCAGCTTTCTGGGGTCTTTGCATTGGTGGCCTTTGAGTGCTTTGGCTTTCTCTGCAGAAGTCACACAACATACTGGACTACCAGCAATATTAGCATGTCTTTCCAGTTCAATACAAGTAGTTTTCCCACACCACTGATGCCAGTCTCACTTATGTATGAGTCTCAGCTGGAGGACTCATTCCTCCTGAGACCCCACCACACTGTTAGTACCATGATGAAGCTCCTGAAGCCACTAAATTACAGTTCCTTATAATTGTCTCTGAAGACTGACTCTTTAATAGCTGTAGCATCAGTTTAGATAGGAAAAATTCTGGCCTCTACAGCCTGCCAGCTTTATGAGGTCACTGTTCTGACCTCACTGCTCTGATAAACTTTCTGTGATAAACTTCCTCTAAAGGCTTACAGGACTCTCATTTTTCTTTCCTCAACTGCTCAGGTCAGGAGAAAACCCGTTGTGATGTGTGAAGCATAGCCAGGATTATTTTTGTAATAGGTGAATGAGGGAGTCCATACTAGGTGGATGCTACATTTGTTGAAGCATTTACAGATGGTTTCAGGAACATTTTTCTCGTAATTAAATGTGGATTTTTCTCTACTCATTTAACTATACTGTGTAATAGATAAAAATATTTATATGGATTTTTAAGCTGACAACTTATTCCACCAAGGTAAGAAATAGAAACTGTTTAACTACTGGTGAAAATTTTAAGCTTTTCCACAATTTTCCAATAAGCAGGAAATTAGTAACAGTGTAAGGTCAATTCCTTAGCAAATGTTGAGTCAAACACAGCTTAGAACAGAACTGCTCAGTCTCAGCTACTATCTCGTAACATTTGCTGTTCTTGGCCTCGTCCTGCTGTCATCTTCTTAGCAGCTTCCAACCTCTAAGGCTTTTTTCCAAATTAGCAACACAGCACTGGGACTGAAGCTTTTTAAGAGTAGATTTTTATTTGATTCTGTTTTCATTTTACAAAGGCAAATATTTTGCAAATATTCTGCCAGTCTTTCACTTCTGTACTTTGCATGAATATATTTGTGATGATGCTGTATCAAGTCCTGTTTTGGCTGCTTAATTGTGTTAAATGCAAACTGAATTTTATCTGAATTCACAGTCAGATTTTTAGACATTAATAACTTTAAACATGGATTAAAACTTGTTGCTCTGGCAGTGTGGAATGTCTACACTAAAAAAAAAAAATCTCATCAGTCTAGCGTGCTGTGGCCAAGACTTGCTTCAGCACTAGTTTGGAAGACAGTCCAGATCTAAGTATTTCTCCCTGTTCTGGGGAAGATTTGTGGCAGAGCTTTATTTCTGGTTTTGGCCAAGTTGTTGATGTTTTCTGGTGTTCAGACAAGGGCTAACTCAGTGTCAGAGTTTTCTGATGCACTGACTACATGTACATTTTCTAGCAACTAATGTTTCAATGACATTGCTTTGTGTATTAAGAAATGGAACTGAGATGGGATGTCTACCAATAAGATACCAAGGGAGACTTTCTAATGTTAAGTAAATTGTAACTTGAAAAAGAGCACTGTGAATTATTTCCAATTAGATTTCAAGATTATTTTAACTTGGATACAGATCTAGGCCACCCAAAAGGATGTACAGAACAGTCGGATGCGAAAAAGTTACTGATAGCAACAAACTTCAAAACCTACTCCTTAAAATCTACATTTAGTTATTTTTTCTTTCTGCAAAACCATAGAGATTAGGGATGTCTTTAAGTTTTATAGTTCCTGAAGCAGACATTTGTGGATACTTCCAGAAATACATTGCTTTAACTGATAAACAAAGCAGACTTAAGACTCACGATTGTAGTTCTCCCACTGAGTCTCTATTGTGAGACTGTAACTAGCACTGTGTGTGTACTGTGAAGTTCATGTCTATTACAGATATTTAAATACTATGAGACTATGCTTGTCCTGTTTCCCATGAGAAATGGGGAAGACCCAAAACACTACTGTAATCTGCTGTCTAACAAGATCTCACCCAGAACAATGAGCAGATGGTGTGTTGCTCTGTCCCTCTTTGTAAGTGAAATCTCAGTATTTTTCTGGTAGTGGAAGGCCTGTGGTTCAAATTCCTGTTAGTTATTCATGTTCCTTTGCTTCTCTCTGGAGATGGTGTGCTGACCACCAGGATACTGTCCCATCATACACAGTGCTTTCTGTCCTTTTGGTTTTGCAGGAAATCCTACAAATTTGGTAAGCCTTAGGGAAAGTTGATTCACAAATAATATTTGTCTGGATGGCTAAGAAATTAATTTCATGATCCAGTGATTATTACAAAATATGAATGTAGGTATCCATTAGAGAAAAGAATGATTGCAGTCTTACTATTTACAGGGGAGCGCCTCTTTCATTGAAAAACTTATAACCTGTTACTTATTTCACTTCCTTAGAAAGCCAGTGCAAATTCTGTTTCAATCTCTGGCCTTAAGATTGAATTCCCTGTCTCTCTATTATAGAAATCATAATTAATTTAGATTTTGAAAAATTGAAAATTAAGATTAATGTGGAAGCAATTTCTTGGAGCTATTAATACACTGCTGATTTTGTGTGGTGAACTGTTTTTAAGGTAGAGTTTCCTCATTAACATTCACTTGCTGTGTGAGGTTGAAGAAGGTAAGATCTATAGGAAAAAAGGAGAAAAATCTCTGTATATCTCCACATAAAAAACCTCAGGTTTTTTTTTTTATATACAAATGAAGACTTCCTGAAGTTGAGGTAGCAAAATATTAATGAAAGTAAGGGCTGGTCCAGGTGACATAAGTCTTTGAAAAGAATTTAAATTCTTAAATGGAGTTCAAGTATAGTTTCACTGTCACTTTGCATGATGTACGCCATGTTTTAGTTTACCTGGGTCTTGTGAATGTTGATAGCTTCCTAATGATGTGCAGAATTTTAAAACAGTGAGTTTATTTGCTTAGTTGTTTTGAATGTGAAGCTTTTTGTTTGGGTTCCTGGAAAAGGGCTTGAATTAGCTTCCATCTCTAAGAACTAGAGAAATTATCTTTTGTCCATGTTGTCTCTGTTCTCCTTTGTGGAAAATGCTGTGGTTTCCATTTAGGTATTGCTCCATTTTTTAAGCAGTTTGTTCACTCAGGTCTGGCTTTTTAAAAGTACTACTGTTCTTAAATTCAGGGGTAATTTGTGTAAGACTTCTAGAAAGCAAGTTCGTAACATAAAAACATTATTTCTTGGCTTTTTCTTCCCAATACAATCATCTTTTCCATAGTAAATAGGACAAGCAAGAAGAAATAAATGTGGGGAAAAAAAACCTTTCATATTTTAAGCCCTTCAATTAACTGGTTTAATTTCAAATATTTTATCTTCTCTAGGATTTGCAGGATGAGATGGAGAGAGAATGCAAACAGTTTACATTTTCCCAGGAACTGGGGTGACATTGGCTATGGAAAAAGTGGAGTATTTTGGAGAAAAGGCCAAACAGCTTTTTCCCTTGCCTGACTCAATATTCACCTATTAAGTTCCTATAGAATTCTTTTCCAAATATTTTAGTTTAAGCTGCTTATCTGAAACTTGGTATTATTGAATGAGTCCTCCTGGTTCTGACACTGCTCCCTGCTGTTGTGTATAGAAAAGCAGACTTGTTTTGGTCTGATAGTAATTTGGTTTAAATGTTACTGTCTATATTCATTAGCAAATCCTCAGGGGTTTTTTGAGGTGCATGAAAAAAACCCACTCCTGCATCTCTCATTCTAGGAAAACCTTATTTGTTCTGGTTGGATATGCACTAGGCTCCTTCTGGATGAAAACAGATGAAAATCTCCAAAATAAAGAGCTTACAGTCTGTGCATGTTTGCTGCTAATGTCCTTGATGTTGGTACTCAGACTTAAGATGGTTGTAGCTCCCCATATTTGTTTTGATTGCCCCATATTCCCTGTTGATTAAATGATGAGGGGGATGTTATACCCACATAGTAAAATGGCTGTTCCTTCCCTTTACAGTTCTAATTTGCCAAAAGAAGTTCATTGCACTGCACGGATATTGTTTTGTGTTTTCTCCTTCAAGTTAATCTCTGCACAAACCTTTTTTTTTTCCTTTTAATTTGATAGTTTTTACCTAAAAGGATTATGTTCTTGCAGTGTTCTGGGATAAAGTAGTGGTGTAAGTATTAATTTCAGAGAATGATGAGGAAAAGAAACTGTGTAAAAAGAAAACATTTTAGCTGTAGTGGTAACAGCCTTATTTTTTTCCCTTGGATGGATTTCCTTAGATGGGAACAGCTGGAAAATTGATTTCTTATTGATTTCATGATCTTTTTTCCCAGTTCTGCAAATGGCCTTTTTGTTAAAGGCCACTTTTACCCTCTTCTTTCTTCCTGTTTCTCTGTCTTGTTCTTTGAAACGTTGTTCATTTTCCTTAAAGAAGGTCCAAACAGTAGTCTGTCATTGTCACTGCCAGCAGATTACAATTTAAAACCACCATTTCCTATTCTCCACTTGCAAGGAAGTACTGTTGTAATTAAAAAGCACTGATGAGCAAGGCATGGGGTTAGGGTGATTTATAATGTTTTGGGGAGCACAGAGGTTTTGGCAAAGATTGCTTTTACCATTTTTTGACCTATTTTAGTAGCTTGATATATTCGAAGGGTGCATATTTACACATTGCCTTTGATTCTATTAATGAAAAATGTCTGTACTTTACACAGAGCAATTACAGCTACCAGTGCTGCTCTTTGGATTTGTTTCACCTGTGGGCACCATCACTGAGACCACTGCAAGCAGAAGCTCTCTTTAAGTAGAAATGCTTATAGGTTGGCGTAATAAAGGACTTTATTAATAAGCTTTGAGGTTTTACAGAGTAATTCCATATTCTTTTCAGATGATCTGTGTTGTAACTCCAGCTTTTCTGTTACTTTGGGGGAAGACTCTTAAGCTTCCCTTGCTCTTTATACCTTCCTGGTGGATACTTCAGATGTTGGGTGATAATTACCTGTAGTTTTAAAGGACTTCAGCATTTTCAGCTCTTTCCCCCCGCATTCTTTTTGTAAGTGCAGGCTGTTCAGAACACTTGCTGCCTTTTGATCAGGCTAATCTGATAAGAATTAAGTTTTCTAGGTTATCCTGAAAACTAGAATAATGAATAACAAAGAAAAGGCTTCTGTTTGTGGAATGAAGACATGATCTGGTGTGGGCTTTTTTGGGTTTTGAAGTGGGAGATGAACTATGGGTTCGCCAGTAAACTCTGTGGTATCTGAGTACATTTAGGAGACGCTATTCATAGACATATGTAGTATGAATAGAGGGAAATCCATTGTATTACATTTAGTAGGTGGAAGGAGTACAGACACTGTCATTCATGTGAAGAAGAATGATGGCTTTAAATATGAAAGTGAATGCTTTTATAAGTACCTGAAAGATGCCCAAAAATCAGCAGGAAAAATATAATGAGAAGTTTTTTATAAAGGAAGTTCTTTTGTTATTACATAGAAATCTGTATAGCAATGCTTGGGCTTAGTTGAATGTACTTAGTACAAAGGTGGAGTTTAGTACAGGCTTTCTGTGCGTGTAAGTTCAGTTCTGTCCATTTTCATTATATATGTGTAAAAGTGGTAGTTATTTTCATTTCAGTTAGCATGGTATTTTATAGCACTGGAACATGCCAGATGGCCAAGGATATTCCACCTAAATACTGAATAAATAGAACATTCACTGAAGCCACTAGAGGTCTGATTCGGAAAGAAAATACTCAAGTAGCATGAATTTAATTTAAAATGTAAAAAATTCTGTCTTGCTTGACCTTATTTGTAACCTCCTGAAAGAGAAAGTTTTCAAATACTGCATGACTAAGAGCAAATACTGTCAGACCTAGTTTAGGGAAAGCTTTGAAACATACTTCAGCTGCTCCTGCCTAATTGCTACTTCAAAGGGGTCGTGCAGAGCAAACACATATTTTGGAATTTAAATCTCTTATTTTTTAACAGAGCAAGCTATTGAGAACAAATCCATTTTAATTTTGGAGCATGTTGCACATGTTTATCTTGTTTTTAGTGTAAACTTTGAGGTTTATAACTGTAAATATTAGGGAGAAATTCTTTCCTGTGGGGGTGGTGAGGCTCTGGCACAGACTGCCCAGAGAAGTTGTGGCTGCCTCATCCCTGGAAATGTTTAAGGCCAGGTTGGATGGGAATCTGAGCAACCTGGTCTAGTCTGGACACATGGAAGTTGGCCCTGTCCATGACAGTGGATGGAACAAGATGGTCATTAAGGTCCCTTCCAACCAAACCCTTCTGTGATTCTATGAAATACAACAATAAAAGAGAATTGATTTATTTAAGCAGGTTATAGTAATCTCAAAAGCAGAAGTTGACAATTTTAATTAAGACAGGAGGTCCCACATATAAGCCACAAACTAGATGTCTTTCCATACAAGGCTTCTAAAAGCCACCATCAACATCATAATGCAGGGCTTCATTTCATCAGTTGTCAACTGATTAACACAAGAAGTGGTGAACAGTAAAGTATCCTGGGCAAAAATTCTCTGGAAGACAAGTGCTAATAAATAGTTCAGTCTGATACAGAATGGACTTCTTACCAAATTTTCCTTCTGTTCTGCTGAACATCTTCTGAGGGATCTTCTCATTTCAAATTTATTTTGTTCCTCTGTTTTAAATAAGTCATAGAAACACCGTAACTTCAAAGTAGTCTCTTACCATCTTTCTTTCATGATCCATTTTTTCAGTGAAATAGTTAACATAAATGTGAATGAGAGGACTGATTGTTCAAGAAGTCTCCAATAATTCCTTAGGGGCAAAGCTTTCCTAACACATTAAAAGGTTAATTTCAGTCCTCCAGTTTCATTTGTTGCCACTGCTGGATGTACCCAGTTTGAAGTTTGGAAGCCTCTCTTAGGGATGGCTGGCTCACAGCTGGGAGAGTCTATGAGAAGAGACCAAATGTCATGTAAATGTTCTGGAACGGAGCAAAGAAATTAGCTCATTCAGCTTCTGCTGTTGGTCAGGGTCTCTATTGTTAACAGATGTCTGTGTATTGCATCAATAAGTAATAAAATGCCTGTTTGGAATAACTGCCAGGGGGCAGTTGGGGTTGGAGTTTAGTCTGTGGCTTATTAAGAAAAACCCATATCTGATGGGCAAGAAAATACTAAGAGTCTGTTTTAATTTTTAGTTTCAGGGCGGTGAATTACTGAAAGAGAAAATGCATTTCCTTTTAAGAGAGACTGTTTATTCATGGATCTCCATGCAACTGACAGTTGAAAGAATCCTAGTTTCTTCTTCCAAACCAGTGAATAAACTCACTCAACTGTGCTGTCAAATGTTCACAGACACCCTTCTCCTAATCACTGCTGGGAAACAATCATGTGTGCTGATCTAGCAGTGGTGAAGCTCTATGGATAGGCAGGTTGCCTGTTTTCCGTAGGAGCAATTTCAAATGACTGGAAAACTTGCTAAAAACTCATAGGAAATTCAGTTTCCTGTCAGTTGTTTTGAGGATGTCACTGGCTTCTGCTACAGAAAGCTGTCAGATTGCCATCATTGGACATGTTTTCTACTAGTGAGACAATCCGTCATTTGTCGCTCCTTTCTAAATTCATAGTGATTGTTGATTTTGTTTTCTGTCACTGTGGGAAGATTCGTAAACATTCCTTTCCATGAAAATGTTGGGTTTTTTATGAGGCTTTATCCTTTAATTGCCAGGGCTGGATACATGCTTATTCGGAAAACACCATTTATATATAGATATAGATACATACATATATGAAGGATGATCCTCCAGTCTTCAAAGTGTCTTCTCATTAGGTCATTCTCATCTAGCAACATACTCCTAAATATCCATTGAGGTTTTTTGCAGATTTAGACAGGATTTAGATATTAGGATTTCCTACAAATCAATGCAAGGGACGTGCCGTTTCTGCTTTTCTTGTGTTTAGCTTGATTAGGTGTATTATTGGACAAAACAGTAAATGGATGATAGTTCTTCAGATTTCTATAGCTCATCCTTCTCTGTGAAAACACATAATCGCTGTCATTTTTTTTTTTTTATCCTAAGCTTCTATATGGCTGGGCTTAGTAATTAGTTGAAGCTGGTGTTCAAATACAGCACTGTTTTGAGAGGATTGTTACAGTTAAATTATAATTAAGCAATGTGAACATATGGAGAGAAGTAAGAAGTTCTTATTTCTAGTTTCTTGTTCAGTCCTAAACTCCCACAAGTTGAAGAGTATTCAGGGGGCATTCAAAGTAGTAAAACTATCATTTTTGCTAGTCTTATCTCTAGGGAAGTTCTTTCCTATCCAAAGTTATATAGAATATTGAATTTATTTTCTGAAAATAGGTCAGCTACCTAAGTCAATTGTACAATATTTATTCAGATGTTGATTTCTGAAATGCTTCCCAGAGCTTTCTTGAAGATCAGTAGCTCACTTAAACTCAAGAACATGGAGACATGAAATGTTTGTACTGTCACCTGCACAAGCCAGCGTTAACAAAAAAAATCTTTTTGAAGCACATTGCAAATAGCTTAAAACACCTTCAAAGAAATTAAGGTCTAAGTTTTATAGCTAGAAGTAGTCTCAATATTAAGATTTTGCCACTTCATGGTGCACATATGTTACACATACATTTCAGGAGAGTGTTGTCTTTCACACGTAGAACTAAGTTATTGCTCTGTTTCTGAAGTGTGCTTGAAGTTTATATTGCATCTTTTGTATCATTTCAGGAGTATGATGATGGCTATGGAGCTGCTTATGATGAACAAAGCTATGATTCCTATGATAACAGCTACAGCACTCAAGCACAAAGGTAAGCCTCCAAATCAACAGTAACTACATTTGAAAAATTCTGTGGTTGGCCAGTTACTTTCACTTAAGAGTTTTTCAATTTCATCTTAAACCCCAAAAATATTATGAGAGGATTTTAGAAATAACCCCATGTTATTTGCCTTTACTGTTACATAAGTATAAAAGTTTAATTTCTGAGTGGCTGAAAAGAAACAGAACTGAGAACTTGTAATGGTTTTAGTGATGCCGAATCCTAAATCAAAGTTTTCAAAAGTTAAGGAAATTCAGGGAAACTTAATTCAGACTCATTTTGGGAGGGAGGAGTGGGTAAGGAGGGGAGAGGAGAAAAAATAAAACGTTATAGAAGATATGAAAATTTCTGAAACACAACTGATTAAATTTTTTTATTACTTTTACAAAGTTATGTTCCAGTATTTTACATGTAAGAAAAATACACCTGACAGTTTCCTTTACTCCTCTGTGGAACTCCTTGTGACAAATTTTAATCTCCTGCCATTAGTTTTCCTTCTCCACTTCATTTTCAGCTGTATTTTTAAGCACTTTGGATTTTCAAGTTTTGCTTTCTTCAAAGGAGTCACTATTTGGCAACTCATGAATAACAATGTGACCCAACGATGGGAAACATGCTGTGGAGTACAAACTACTTCCTTTAGGGGGTTTGAACTTCATGGCAAAAATCCCATTACAAATGTAGCAGCTTGGATGATAATCCCCATTTCTGGACATTTCCAATGTGCTTGTCTGGAAACAGAACTTTTGTCCACCTTTTACTGAGTTGTAATTTATCTTCATTCTTTTTCTCTCAGACCAAGCATTCATAATTTGCACAATAGTAGAGGTTTTAATGTCTTTGACAGTGTCCCGAAATTTTATGGCAAAGTTATGACCTGCCTCTGAGGTAGGGTTACTGAGATTCCTGTTAATAAGTCCCTTGTGCTGAATTAAACTGAATAGTGTATTTGAGGCAGATTTGTTCTACCTTCTGCTAAATATGTAAGAATTACAATGCAGCTTTATCTGAAATAGTACAGTACTGTTGACAGCAAATTTGAGAACAAATCTGTTTACACCTGGCATCTGCTCTGCTGTAGCATTGTCACACACAACTGTACACCAGTTTTGATGTGTAAATGAATATTTTTCTGTGCTCAACAACTTAGTGTGAAAAACCATAGTGAAAAGTTCAAGTGTCATTATTGTTGAGAACTAAAATAGTAAAATTACCTTTGTGTCTGATACTTGGCTCCTTACAGACAAGTAAGCCTGATAAAAATATGACTTAAGAAATCTGCACTGTAGAACCTTCAAAATATGAGGCTCAATATATTGAGTGTTACATTTCAAGAACAGTTGCTGGTAAAGGATTTTTTTTTCCCAAATGACAATTGCCAAAGTAGTCCTCAACTTTTATGTTGGCAATTCTGTTCTGCCTTCTTGTTTGTACTGTTGGTAAATGGATTTTTTGCACACAAACATTTGGACTTCATTACAAAGTCATTTGCCTGAGCCGAAATTAAACATTACTTGGATTTGATTTTTTTTTCCCACATTAAGAAGGTTTTCACTGAGATTTTCTTCCTTTGAACTAAAATTAGGAAAAAAGTGAATCTCCCAAGGAATGAAATTGCTCTTGTAAAAGATTAATACATAAATGTATGTGTAATGTTCTTAAATACATGTGCACATGCTTAGCTGTCTAGAAGGAGATATTTCATAAAACGATTGCTTTTCTTTTTATTTTACCTTTACTTTCACAATACGTATATTGTTAGATTTTTAACAAATTTGTTACCCTCTTAATGATTAGTTGACTTTTTTTCTCCTAATTTTATTAAGTGCTCTGTGGTAAAGGAGAACAAGAAATGATTCACTTGCAGGTTTCTCACAGGATAGCAACACTCATTTTCTGGGATATTTTCTGGCTTGGCAGAAAGATTTTTAGGATAGTATTGGCAGGCAAAAAGTAATAACTATAAACAGCCATCTGAGCTACCTATACCAGCATTTCTGTCTTCTATCATGTAGTGGCCCATATTGCAAAATATCATTTTGAAATCACAGTGAGATACTTACCATATTTAGGTGCATTACAATGCCCTTACTGTGAAGGAAATTAGAGAAAAGTGCATTGTTTCCATAGTTTAGCATTATTAATTCTTGATTTTTTTCCTTCATAAAACACGGTAAGAAACTGCCTTTGCACATGGAGAGCAGTGATGTGTTTAAAACGCATCGTTTGGTGACCAGCTTGTGGAAAATACTCTTTCCTTCTCTAAGTTGAAAATAATAATCTTGAAGTAATAGTATTTCTAGTATGTCTTCTGATACTGCTTTCTCTAGAAATACTGTGACATTAGTGATGCTGTGTATTAAAGAGGAAATCTGAGAAATAGCTAATAAACTGAAAATTATTTGTCTCATTAAATTACTTGCAGTAGTTTTGAGTATATTACTAAGTCTGAGTGCAGAAACAGGGCTTAATGCGCACAAGTGTACAATGTGTGATATGGTGGAAACAGTTAAAATGTTCATTTTTTGTTTTAAACATTTTGTTTATTTAGTGATTCCTCTGTTAAAGACAGAAACTTGCAATAGAACCTAAAATATCTTTAAGAATTTTGGAGAGCTCTAAGAGGTTGCATGACAGCAAATCTGCTGTAGGTGCACAAGAGTGCGTTCTCCAAACTCAGTCTTCAGCACAATACGGTGTGACTCTCCTTTACTGCCCTTTTAATCTTGACATTCCAAGTGTATTTCCCAGAAATGGCCAAGTCTGAGTTGGATTAGGATGAGTGACACATTTAGATATGAAGAATAGGAAACTGTATTTATGTGTGCATTAAGGTAGTTGAGATTTTGTTTTTTCTGCAAATAAATTATCCCATTCTGTGTACTAACTGTTTGGTGATATCAAATCGTGAGTGGTTAGAAGTTTAATGGTATTTTATTTGACGTTGTGTGAGACTATCCTTCCTTGTGCCTGGCAATCTGAAGTTTGAGTTAAGACCTGCCACAGCACTAACAGAGAGAGAAATATGAGCTTTATGAGTTCTCATTTATCTTAATGCCCTGTAATACTATAAAAAATGTTGTTTTCCTTTAGAACATTTTATTATCCACTGTTGCTTGTTCATGCAACAAAGCCCCAAATAGTGCTTCAGGATGTCCTTTAACAGAATTATTTTTTATGGTCAAAAAGACTTAAAATATCCATCCCTTGAAGCTATACTGCGCTTTACTGGATACCTAATTGATTTTTAGAAGATTAAATTACGTGTATATTTTTTTTGCAGAGGGATTGTTAGATAATTTTATCAGTATAAACTGGGATGTTTAATCATCTGGATTGTTTAGTCTTGTTATAAAAAAACCAAAATAATATAAAACTTAAAAAATATTTTGCAATTTTGGAAAATCAGAAGGTAGCATAGCAGATGCTTCATAGAATAGTTTGGGTTGGAAAGGACCTCAAAGATCATTCAGTTCCAACACCCTGCCATGGGCAGGAACAACTTCTAATAGACCAGGTTGCTCCAAACTCCATCCAACCTGGTCTTAAACACTTCCAGGGGTGGAGCATTCACAAATTCTCCAAGCAGCCTCTGCCAGTGCCTCACCACCCTCACAGTAAAGGATTTCTTTCTAAAATCTAATCTAAATCTCTCCTCTTTTAGTTTAAAGCCATACCCTTCTCCTATCACTTCACACCCCAATATACAGTAAGGCTTTACGGTTACATGGTATGCAGTCAAGGGCATGTTATGTAGTCAGGAATTCCTTTATAAAATTTCTCCTATGTACATATATATTAATTTCACGTGCAGTTTTGTGCACCTTTTCAGGATCTTATGGTAGAATATGAATTGTAATTGTGAATGCCAAACTCATGACTCCTGGTGCTGATACTTGCCTATGTCACACACCGGTAGACTTGTCACCAGCATATATGCATCCTTTTACAACTTAGCTCACTCTTAAAGGACTTTCCAAGCCTGTGTAGAATTGTAATTATTTGCTTGCATTTATTACAGAAAGTAGTGTGTGCTTTAATGGCCCGGTATTAATGCTAGATCATTTTTGCTATGAAAATTCACCTAATATTATTGTGGCGGAATCAAGAGGATTTAGTTCAGTCTTCATTTAAAACTGTAGTGTAAACATTTTCAGCATGAAAAAATGTGGTTATTTTAAATCTCTGAAATAAGCTTCAAATTGAGCCAAAGTGCTTTTGGTCCCTTAGTGACTCTGTACATGATCTGCACAAGTGTTTGTGAGGACAATAATATGGCGAAGGGAAATGGATGCTAATAAATCAATTGTCGCTGTCAGCTCACTGTTTAATGTTCTCTAGAATACATAAGATTTATCACTGAGGAATTGTAGAATAATGGTGGTGTATGGAAACAAAGTCCACCAGGGAGATGTACTACATCATTCAGATTTAGCGCTGCCATCTGCTTAATGGCATTGAGATGACTACAGAGGTACTTATGATCAACCATTCATAGCAGTGACAGATGCTGCAGAGAGTTGACATGCCAGGGAACGAGGTTTGGTGCTGAAATCCAGATTATGTGGCATGGTTGCTGAGAAAGGGGGCTGGGTTTGTTACCTCTCCAGTAGCATTAGAGGCTTTACTGTGTGCTTTCAGGTTTACTATTGAGAGAGAATGGCTAACACCATTACTGTAGTCAAAAAAGGATGTGGACAAACTCCATCTGTCTCCTTCCCGCACTCAGAAGTTTCAAAGAACTTCTTTAGGCTTGTCTGCTAGCATTTAAAATGGGATACTTTTCCTAGGGAAAAAGGTTTATTTTTCAGCCTACAACAAAGATCAGAAGCCTAAATTACAGGAGGAATGCTTCATGTAGTTGTATGCCAGTGTCTGGTGAGGGACAAGAATGAGTCATTTATGTAGTAATGTCATTTTGTATTTATTATAATTGCTATTTTTAAAAGTACTTTAGATATTCAGTCAAAGTGATCTCACCTTCACTGTGTTGCAGAATTTAATCTAAACACATGCATAAAAGTGGGAAAGTTAGGACTTGGAGAAATTGCTGGATTTGTTTGTAGTTTTCTGCATTGTTCTGTGGTTTTCACATTCACCTAATAGTGCTGTAGATTTGTCTTGGCAACAACTATTTTGCCATTGGCTTAAATAGCATTTCTCAACTGCTCTTTGTGCATGTCTAAGAGTATTTGCTATCAATTCCAATCATACCAAAATGTGATAAATTCAAATCCCTACAAGTTGCGTGTGAGCCTTGGAGCCACACAGTTAACCTACTATGAGCTGAGGGAATTGGCAAATTCTCTTTAGTACACTTAAGTTTATTCAGTTCCACTAAATCATTCTGTGGTTATTGTTGATGTGTTTGTTGGGAAGTAAGAATGACATGCTGCAACTTTGTTAGATCATTTACTTAAATGCGTAAAAACATAACTGCTCCTATGTTAAGTCCCATGTTAAGGCATGTTAAAAACATGGTGTTATGAATTATATAATTGTTCAGGTTGGAAAAGACCTCCAGGATCAAATAAAATTGTCAACCCAGCACTACCATGTTCACCCCCAAACCATTTCCCCAGGTGCCACATGCACACTTCTTTTAAGATTTTCACTGTTTCTTGGGCAGCCTGTTTCAGTGCCTGATCACCCTTTTTTGGGAGTTTTTCCCAATAACCAGTGTTTCTCACATGACAGAAGACCTTTCCACAACCTCCTTTCAGGTAGTTGTAGGGAGCGATAAGGTTCCCCCTGAGCCTCCTTTATCATTCATTACCTTATTTACCATTTATTTCAAAAATGACTGATTCATGACAAAATTTATTTGTAGTAGAGGAGACTATGCACAAAGGCCCACTGGTGTGAATTGTTTGAAGAATTTTGTGTTTGGTAACTTGTGGTAGTTCTCTAACAATGAACAAACTGGATGCTGGGTTGAAAAGGACTTAGAAAAACACCTTGAAATCCAGCATGGTCATTGTTCAACTCGTGCCTGAGGAATACAACTAAATTGGTTTGCTAAAGTCCTTCAAATCTCTAAGTACTGCTTTTTCTGTTATTCCAGAGGCACTTTAGTTATAAGAGAAGCTGATTCCTAGTATGCAGCTCTTGGAAATACCTTCCTCATTTCCCACTAGGAGCTCAAATTTTCAGGTGTTTTTTGAAACTATGCTTAGTAGTCACACAAAAGATGATGACATTCCTATTTAATAGGAGGATTTTCATGAAGAGCTGAGCATATGGATTTGAAATTGGCTTATGGAGATGTTCCTATTGGTATTTGAGAGTTAATTGCTAACAGTTTGTTTGTGATGCTCAGTGTTTTAAATTTACATTGTTGAGTTTGTCAGCAATCATGCATTTCCAGGATGTATAAATATGCATTATATGCAAATGAGTGTCTGTTACTGTAGTTTTCCAAGATGTAATTCTCTCCATTTTAATGCTTGTACCTGTTTGTATTTCATGCTTTTAACTTAAAAATCAAATTAGTCTGCAGGAGTTTGATTTCTGGGGATTGTGCAAAGGGTTGGCATTTTGTGTTGCTGTTGTTTATGAACACCTGGTATGTATCAGAGTGTACTGGAGGTTATAATTCTGCAAAATAAAGCCTTAAAGCATTAGCGTAAATAAGCTAATGTAGCTTTTGAAGGAAAATCCTGGCATGTGGTTTCCTGCTTAATTTTTGGCCTTCTATTATTAAAAGAGAATATTTACTGCAATTTTTCAGATCTAATTTTTCAGGTTTAGATAGATGTTTTCTTTTTAATTACATGTTGGGATATGACCACGTAAGCTACTCAGGAGTGTCTCAGTAGCATAGATAGTTTTAATTGTGAATCTAGTGTATACAGAATCCTGTCTGAAATGTCAGTAAAAAGAATAAGACTAAGATGATTCAGCTGTAATGAAGGAAAAAACACAAGAATATCTCACAGTGCACTCATAAAACTGAAAAAGGTTTTTTGAATCCTCATGGTGGTATTGGTAGATGGCTTCACTGTTTAATAAATGTCAGTATTACTCTTAATCTATACTAATTATAATCAATATAATGTTTGTTTTTTCATGATTTTGCTGTTAAATTTTACTATGTCTGTGCCTCCATATTTAGGAAACAAGTAAAAATGCATTAAAAAATAAATTTAGAAAACTGCTAGAGAAAACTAATATGCAGATGTTACAGTAGTACAAAAAGTAATAACATCAAATTACAAGTATTGAGGAATCAAGAAAAGTCATTATTTCATAAAAGTGTATTAAATTTGCTTGATTGGTTTAATTTTACTTAGATGATTTTACAGCATCTTTAACTGGGTGATTGAATTCCACAATACAATTAAAGAGGATTAGTAGTTGATAGGAATTTTAATTTTTTTCCTTGACTGATTGCACAAGTGAAAACACAAGGAAGAGAAAGGTCAGAGTGGATCTTCCAAGTCCAAAATAGGAAAAAGAAATTCATTAACAGGGAATATTTTTAAACATGAAGTGCTGTATTGTACCTGTTAGTGTAACTTGTGGAATTAGTCACAGTTTAAAAAAATCTTAATTATATGAAGGCTTCAAATTAATTAGTTTGTTTTAAAAATAAGGTTCTTTGAGCTTGGAGGATGGAGGTAACAAAGACAAAGGGAGAATATCCAGTTGCCAAGCATCAGCAGGATGCTGAAGAAGTGGTGCTGGATATATGGGCTTTAGAGACAGAACACGGATAATCAATCTTACAAATTAAAGTTATTCATTTAGAAAGGACTTCTCAAACATCTCACATTATAATTAACTTTCCAGCAGTTTGATTAAGAGATCCAAAGATAAGGAAAAGAGACTACATAGTCTCTCCAGACTAGAGAAAAGACATCTTAAATTTACATTTGCAGACTAGAGAATGACATATAGATACATAAATATATAGGGAAGATATTTTTTTTCCCCTGGTGTGGGGTGAAGAGGGAACTTCACTGGAAACTCAAACTTGGAAGCCAGTGCCTATTAGCTGGATGAGAAACCAGGCTGCATCAACTCAGAACATATTTTTGTCACAGAGCATGTTTTTGTAGATAAAGATTTGACACTGTTTTTCTGCTTGACAGTCAACACACTTTGGCTGCTTACTAGCAGTAATTGAAAGTTGCAATTTTCTCTCTGAGTGCCCTGTATTCAGTCTGCTTTTCAAGGGAAGAAAAATCTTGCGTCTTTCAACAATACCTACTTAATTGGGCAGCTTAAAAATGGGAGATGGTTGCAGGAAGACTTTGTAATGGTCTTAATTGTTTGTCCTCGTATTTTATTTCAGTAGAAATATCGAGGGCTGTAAATTGTGCTTTTAAGCACAATTTTGATATATTTGAGGTGTAGATGGTAAAAAGTAATGCAGTAGTAACCATCATAACCACATTTGTCTTGGTGTATCATGAGTGCTGTATGTAAAGCATCTGAAACCTGTGTGGATAGAAGTAGTGGAGCTCACGTGAGGCCAGGAAATGAGTCTTTGCTCTTAAATGGATTGAATTGTCCTTAGGAGGACGAGTCCTACCTTACTGTACTTGGAGAGACAAGGTTTGGACCCTGCTGGTGCAAAGGATGTTAAGGAAGGACTGGAGAGATCTTGAACATGGTAAAGCTTATGATGATGCAGCCCTGAAAACAATTAAACTTAATCTTCCTTTTACCAAATGTATTCCTTGATGGCACTTTCATTATTTTTGAATTATATAAAACCAGGATGGAATGATACCTTTTCTCTCAAATGTTCTTCAATTCCAACTGGTAAGCCCCCAAATTTTTAGAAAGGCTGAAAGTTGTGCAAAACTTTGAAAAAAGTTGAAAGTTGTACTGTTCCTTCAGTAAATTAAAAAGATAAGAAGCTATGATGTATATCTTCTGGAGCTGTATTTGTGATGATGGAATGGTGACAAACCACTTGTGCACTTTTTGAGGACAGTGTGTTAGCAGCAGTGTTGTCTTGTACTCCAGTCCAGTCTGTGACAAGTGACATCATTTTGAATCTCTAACAACATATGCAGAACTCGGGGGATAATCAAGAATTATCTGGAACAACATCCCAGATCTTTCCAGTATTGCAGAGAATAGTCTAAGGATTTCTTGACTGATAACTTTCAGATCTTCACTGTTCTGCTTCTACTGCCCAGAGTAATCTTGTCTGTTTGGAGGGAGAGGGAAGAAAAGGTCTTTTTCTGATGTTAATGTTGTATCGTGTCTTTTTTCTCCATTTAGCAGCTGAAATATGATTAGTACACACCTGGATAGTTAAAGACTTCCAAGTTTAGTTTTCTCTGGTAGCAGTTCACAACGTGCTTTACAAAGCAGGCAGATGAGGTGTGAGGTGTCTGGGGCTTGGTTCTAATTCACCAGCCAAACCAAAATGCTGAATTTACACAACCTGAGTTTTTAGTTTCTCTGCTAGTACTTTCTTATTTAATGTAGCAAATTCTTGGCATTAATATGGTTGGTATTTCTCATGATCAGGGATGTATTGTTGCTGTGTTCTATTCAGAGTTTCAAGGTAACGCTGTAGCTCCTGCAGCTGCTGTTCCTAAGATACCTCATTTATACCACGTGCTTCAGTCACCTCTTTTAATTGCTGTTTTCCATTCCTCTTTTGAGAGGTGGCACATGAGAATGTAGTGGGGAAAGACTAATTGAATTGAAACAGCAATAACTGGACATTTCAGATTGTAAAACTGCTCTAGGCAAGTGTGTAGAGTTCTGCTAGAAATACCTAGATAGTCTGTGGCTTGTAGGTAGTACCAGAATGCAGATGCCTCTGAGGACGTTGCACTATTCAGAAGTGAAATTTCTCATTTCTGCCATAAAAAAGTAATTCTTAAGTAGTGATAGCTAAGGGGATCCTTGAGAAGGCACTCTGGTCACCTTTTAAGATTACAGGTAATAGATCTGCTTTTTGTGTGATCCATTTGAGAGTACAATAGGCTATAATTCAAGGAAGATTGTATCATTTTTCTGTATTTTATAAAGCATCCACATAGGGGTCTCAGTCGTTTTGTGAGATCACTATCTGTTTGACTGACATAAACTGAGCTTTAGGGATAAAAATATGTACTAAAGAAATCTCTACTAAGTAACAGCAGAACTGGGTATTAGTAAAAATCTATCTTCAAAATGCAGGAAGAGATGCGGGTCTCTTCTTGATACTCTGGATTTCTGCTGTCCTGCTGTAAGCTGAGTTCCAGAACAGGGTATTCTGGTGATCCACAGAGGCATTGAGAACAGTTACTCAATGTTCAAGACATTATGGGGTTATGAGAAGCTTCACTGCAGGGATTGTTGTCTTGGGCATTCTTCCTGTTTGCTGTTGGCAGAAGCTTTTTGTTACCAGAAGCAGCTGAGCATGATGATCTGACAGGAATGATGAAAAGAGGCTTATCCTTATGGAAGAGTTCCCTTCAGATGTGATCATATCAGTCAGGGTCTATCATAGAAGAACTGTTGCAAGAGAGATCCTCATTTACTTTTTCTGTTTTGTTCTGTGCAACTGTGGGTAGAAGCAGAAAGGGGGGTGGTGTTTGTTGGAGCTTCCCTTGGCAAAAGGAAACCTTGGTGTTTGCAAGGGTTTTATTGTCACTTTCTGAAACTGCCCTGGTTTCTGCCTGAAGGGATCAAAATTACTTGTGGTACTTGTGTGAAAAAGAAAAAGCCGAAATTTTGGTCAGTTTTTCCCTAATGAGCATTACTGGAAGCTGAACTGTTGGCCAAGGCTGTTTTTCATCAGAAGCCAAAGAAATTTTCAGATCACTCAGTGCTTATACCAGTCTTGTCAGTGCTTAAGTCTGGGATTTTCCAGTAAACTAGAAGCTTTCAATCAGAGACCTTTTAATCTTCCCTCAGCAAGCAGGCTCCCTGCCACACTGCCTCTGTTTCAAAAACAGAAATGTCATAATGGCCGTTCTAAAAGATGCCTGTATCAAATATAAAGAGCTGTGGCAATCACATGAATTAAGTGATTATATTAATTGTATTTTTTACTACCTTTGTGCATTTTTGAAAGTACACTTGGACTGTGTGGTGATCTGCCTGTTTTAGAATTGTCCCAAAAATAACCTAGTGACCTCTTCTGGTATGGAATCACTGGATCAATAAGGTTGGAAAAGACCTCCCAAGACGAGTCCAATCTTTGACCAAACAGCGCATTGTAAACTAAACCACAGTGCTCAGTGCCACTTCCAGGGATGGTGGCACCACCACCTCCCTAAGCAGTTCCTTCCAAGGCATGACCACCCTTTCAGTGAAGAAACTCTAACTGATGTCCAACCTGAATCTCCCTGGTACATCTTGAGACCATTTCTTCTCATCTTGTCTCCGGTTGCCTGGGAGAAGAGACTAACACCACCACCCCCCCACCCTCCCCAGGAGCGATCTCCTTTCAGGGCATTGTAGGAAGCAATAAGATCTCCCCTGAGGCTCCTTTTCTCCAGGCTTACAGCTAAACACACCCATCTCCCTCAGCTGCCCCTCACAGGACTGACTTTCCAGGCGCTTCCCAGCTCTGCTGTCCTTCTCTGGACACACTCTGGCCCCTCAATGTCCGTCTTGTAGTGAGGGACCCATGAGAGTTGGGTTGAAACTACTGTTCTCTTGATATCTGTCCTAAGAGAATATTCCAGTATTTCTAGGCAGAATAACCTAATAGTTTAAACAAAGTATGAAAGGTAAAGTTTAAGACTTAAGACTTGACCATCGTGTCAAGAGCAGTTAGTCCTATTTGGTTTTTATAAACATTTGTTCTGTTACAGTTCATCAAGATATTTTCAGAAACAAATCAGCTTAGAAAAAAAGCCTGAGAAATTGAGGTCATATTTCATAGGGCCTTTGAAGGCTTATGTTAAATACCTCTAAATCAAAGTATTTTAAGATATTTCTCATACTGATTCTAGAGAAATGGCAAGAAGGTTCCCAATCTTCTAGTTTACTAAATAAAGCCTTAGAGAAGCATTTCTGCTTCATCAGTGTTGCTGTGCTAAAAATCTGAGCTCGCTTCTTTCTGTCTGAAGCTTTTTCTCTGAACACAAAACACAAGCTCTTCCCCTGGCCTAACTTACACTATTTAAGCCTCATTTCACACTTCCTCTGAACATTGTAGGATTACTGCCCAGCCCTCAGCAATTAGAAACAACGTACTTAAATTTATTGTTGTTTTCTAATCCTTCTGTAGCATTAAGTGGTTTCAAGTTTTTATGCTGACATGGAAAATCAAAGCAATTTTTCTTTGTCATCTCTCTTTTCTCTTGTCAGCCCAAAGCCATTATGCTGGAATGGGAATACAAATAAGTTAAAAAGTGGGGATATAAGCAAAAGGTCTGAGTGTATAAAATATCTGAATCACAGCAGATTTCCAGTGTTAGTTGCACTTGTACCACTTACTTGATAGTTAGGAAGATGCTTGACAACTCAGCCAGATACAGCATGTAATCCAATTATTTATCTAGAAAAGTAGGTGCATAGGCAATGAAGAAAGTGCTTTCATATGAAGACAGTCCACATCTGGAAACAACTCCAACCACAATCCATGTCTAGTCTTGTTGGGTTAAAAAAGGAAGAATGCGTGTCATGTTTTCTGCTTTTTTTTGTGAAAGGAGGGAGTCACGTGAGATAAAGAAGAAAATTCACTATTTTTGTGGATTTTTTTTTTTTCCTTTCTGTGAGACACAATGAAAGGAAGAGGAGAAACCTGAGCCACCTGGTTAGTGGAAGGTGTCCCTGCCCATGGAATTAGATGATGTTTGTGGTCCCTTTCAACCCAAGCCTTTCTGTGATTATATCAAAAGGCCTTTCCTTGCAAAATAAATCCATTAAGGGAAATAAAAAATTTAATAGTAGTTAGTCAGAGTGCTAAGATGTATGGGAATATATATAAAAGATTCTAAACATAAATAATTATTTTAAAGTAAAAATGTGTATCATATCTTCTGTCCACAGGAAGAATTATTTAATATAGCTGCTTAAGTCTTTGCAGGAGAAATGACTTCAGCTATCTCAGTTTTTGCAGTTAATGAGTTAAAATCTACAATTTAGAAGTTTAGTGTTGCTTTAGGGTGCTTTGAATAAGTTTACTTCTTGCAGGCAGTTGCTTTGAAACAAAATACAATTCTATAAGCTGTAAGTTCATGTACAGTATTAGAATTTTTTGTAATTCTAAAAAAAAAGCCCTTCAAAAAACCCATTAGTGTCAGTCTTGGTTGTGAACACCATGGAATGTTCAGACTCTAACAATTTTTTTAATTCTTTTTTTTTTCTTTTCCTTCACCCAGACCTCCTTACAACCATCTGTATATACTCTTTTTTTTGGGTGTTGAGGTTTTCTTATCTGACGCTTTGGGTTTGTTTAACAACTCCAGAGTTGACTGGAGAACGTTGGCATTATTCGTAGAAAATGAATGAAGTAGAGCAGGGAGTACTGAATGCACTGAGTAAGTTTACTTCCCATCATACCTCGTACTTTTCAGGCAGATTATTAATTTTGAAGGGTTTGTCTGTTAATAAAGATCAGTTGTGTTATACTTTCAGTATAAGTGAAAGGTTCTTTCCTTTCTGATGTTTGTTTTGCAGTTTGTGTGCTATAAAATGAGGGGTTTTTTTGTTTAATAAATATATTAAACCTGTGAAATGAGACCCCACAAAATCATTCTGACAGGATTGACAGATACAGGGATAGAGCTCAGCTGCTCTAGACTTCTAAACTCGATCACAGTTTTAAAATAAATAAAGTGCTATGTGGAAGGATAGTGAATGTCAGTTTTCAGTTCATTGTCAGAATAAGGACTTTTATTACTGACTGCTGCAGGGAAAAAATACTTCTTATTCAAGTTTTATCCTTTTTCCGGCATCCTCATCACCTGAGAAACCATAGAGAAAAGGTTTTGTAGAGATAATTCTTTGTGGGTCTTCAAAGTGCAGTTGGTTAAGTTTTTATTAGGGAAGCATTATACCAGCAATAAAAAATAGTCATCCAGGCTTTTTAGATACGCATTTGCACACACCATAACTGTTTTTTTCCCTGGCCTTGTTATTTTGAGGGGTTTAAAATTTTTAGTTTAAGAGGAAAAAAAAGCCCTAAAACACAAACAACTCAAGCACAAGAAAGTCTATTGTCAGTTCAGAAGTAATTGTGATGTGTTGTTTGTTTTATATAAATGCTAAGGCTATAAGGCATGTTAAGGCTATAAATTGTTTATTTTCACTCTGGTGTTTATTTTGTTAACAATCAATCTAATGTTAGGAACATTTTGTCAATATCAGTAATTACTTGCTAGTGATCGTATATAACTGATTTCCTTCTCACTCAGGAGGTGATTCTATGAAAAGGTCTTTCCTTGCAGAATAATTCTGTTCAGGGAAATAAGAAGTTTAAGAGTCTATTCATCCGGTAGCATCATTTCATAGAGTATGTTCCAAATATTGCCAGCCATGAGTCTGGCTGTGGTTAGAAAGAAAAGAAAATAACTATTTAGCCACTTGCTTCTCATATCCTACAAACTGTAAAAGACTACAGGTAGCTAGATTTGCATGAGATACAAAAGCATAATGGAATGATGTGTAATAAGGGTTGTTCTTCAGTTTCCATTCAGGGGTCTTAATACAAATATAAAAACCATTGTGAAATGGAGGACTGTTTTAGGCCATGATTATGGTATTCATCCCTACTTCTGAATCATAACAACTACATATTTCAGCTTTTAACAGAGTTCCTATTGTCATTTCTTCCTGTTAAAATGATAGCTATTGTATTTGTGTTCTGTCTTGTTTTGAAGACACTGGAACTTGTACACAGACAGCAGCTGTATAAGCCTCCAATCACCAGATAGTTTGCCCTTTATTGCATTCTTATCAGTGAATTTGAAGATATAAAAGCAAAATACTAGGTAGCAATAGGTAATGAAAAGGAATTTATAAGACAAATGAATTGGTTCAATACCTACTTCTCCATTTTTTTCATTAACACTTGTAAGATCTTTAACTTTCCCAGCTATAATTTTAAATAGAAAATTTCCACATCCACATTTACAATTGGATGAGTAGCCAAGTGAAGAAAAAAAATTCTAAATGAAATTACATATAGTTTGTTATTAATAAACAATCAGGACCTCAGTTGTCACTGTCATGTGGATATTTACCTTTCTTATATCTTTCTGTATCCTTCAAGCTTTCTTTTCAGAGGTGGAATCTGTAATAAGTATACGTTTTCTTTCTTGCCCTGCAGTGGAGCAGATTACTATGACTATGGCCACGGACTGAGTGAAGACACCTACGACTCCTACGGTGAGTGGTTTTATGAGCTCATATCACTGCAGCAGCGGACTCTTGGGGGGAAAAAAAAAGTAATGAAAGGATAATTTCCATGAGGCAAGGCTTAGTCCTGCAGCAGGTAATGACTGCTCAGGGATTCTTGAGATGTCACAGAGCTCCTCGTGTGCTTATTGAGAAAAATGCTCTCTGTGGTCTGTTAGCTAACGCAGTCATGGGAAACTAAAACCAAAGAAGTAGAGAAAATAAAACTTAAATTGTGACGTGCGCAGCCTTTTCATGTCACGTTCAATGAGATTTAAGGAAAAAAATGTCGATGGAGGACCTTTTTCTGGGAACTTTTGGCTGCCAAAACAAATGCTTCAGATGTGGCACAGCTTGCATTGAGACTTGGTACGAGGTAGGAATCTGCTGAAGCTCCCAGCTGAATTAGGGCCTAACTGAGTCTGCTTTAGCCTTGTATGGTGCTTTTGGTTTAGTTCATTTTCATGCATCAGTCTTGGGAAATCAAGCAGGGAGTCATTATGTAAAGGTTAGGAAGTACTTTAGGTAGGTAATAGACATGAGGGCAGTGGGTTACTCTGAATAGAGACAAAACAATGCATAATGAAGCAAAAAACATATGCTAGTTGTAAAGATCACTTTTTTCTCTTTTTTTTAATATAGGAATGTAGTAGTGCCCGGTTTAATTAAACAAATCTGTTATGGGTTAGACGCATAAAGCATTTTAAAAAGCACCTTTGCTTAAGTAAATGCTAAGTCTCTGGCTAGAGATCAGAGGAATACAGTCTAGGTCTCTCAAATCTCAAACATTTGAGGGTTGTTAGTAACCTGTGCAAAAGTTGTAATTCTGAGTAATGGAAGCTTCAATGACTTTAGAGCTCTACTTGAAATTTTCCGACGTCTGTTTCTTTAACTCCATGTGGAAGTGGTTCCTGCTTGGAACTAAAATGACCTTAATTAAGTTGTGATAAATGCACCTAATGCAGTAGTTTGCCCAACATATCTGCTTAAACTAATTATTTTGCTTAAGGAGAAAGACAGTTTATCAAAAGAAGAGGTCACTTGAAATTCCTCTGTCTCCCAGCACTTTCATTTGGTGTTGATAGATATATAGCTTGCATCTTTATTTCAGCATTAAAATAAACTGTTTGCCATTATAAACCTGATATTTCTAAGACTATTTCATTAATGCAAAATTGATGGAGGAAAAAATGTATGAAACTGCTTAATGTAGATAGACTGATGGGGAGAGATATTGATTGCGGTATTTAAGGTTGAGAATACGGATTTTTCATTGCTTTTGGCTTTAAAATTGGTTTTCTATTTACCAAAGCACAGCCACTCAGAATATTAAGTGATGTATTTATTCAAGTTGAGAGAAAGATTATAAATACCTTGAAGAAGTACTGTACCTTTTGCACATATAAATAGTTATACACTTTATTTCTTACATATATCCCTTAAAAGCAGAGTTAAGAGATTAATAACGGTCTTCACTATATGTAAAAAACATTAGATGCCTCAAAATAAGTAACACTTCCTAGTGAGCAGGTAGTTGTCTAGTGCTGACCAGGAGGAAATTCAGATTCCCAGGTGATATCTAAACTCTTCCTGAGAGCGTCAGGTGACAGTCCAGAGGATGTAGGGAAGAATATCAGTGTTTTTAGGATTTGGAGCACCTGAACAACACCAAAATGAAAACTGAGAACAGCACCAAAATGAAGTAAGATAACTCTTTGCCCTGCTGATTTTATCAACTACTTGAAAAAGAGCAAGTATTCCCCTTAAACTGTTTGCCCTGCTGATTTTATCAACTACTTGAAAAAGAGCAAGTATTCCCCTTAAACTGTAACCATGTCTTCTCTTTTCATTTAAACAGTTCTTGCAGCAGTGTTTAAAAGCTAGGATATTTTTAATTCCTACCCCTCAATCAGCTGTCCGTACTATTAGGCTCAGGGTCTTTTTTTAATGTAAGTCTTGCTTTCTGTGTGATGAATAAGCACAAGAAATTGTTACCAGATGCCCTTGGAAATTGCCTGAGGTGAAAGTATAATTCTTTCAGCCTTACACCAAATTTGAACTTGTTCCTTTTACCTCCTAGGCAGTTTTCCTGACCACCTAGGTATGATTTATAGCCTGGACTCTGCAAGCAGCCACCTACCACCTACATTACTAAAGAGTGTTTAGGATGAGGCTTCTGCGAAGGGATTGTGAAACTAAACCCTTGACAAATGGAATCCTTGTCATCTAATTTCAGATATCTCATGTCAGAGCAAGTTACCTCAACATTCAAAGTGCAGGAGTTCTTCAAGTTCTTTTTATTCTTTAATTGACTAGAAAGATATAGTGATGTCTGTGTTTTATTCTGCCATACATTTGGATTCTGCCTTTAGTTTCTGGATTGCATTGGGATCATTGGAGCACCTGTCTGTTTAGGGCAGGGCAGTTCTGCAAAAACAAGTCTGGAAACACATACACTGTTTTAAGGTGTGTTTACTTTTGGGGATTTTTTTAAAATTTTTTTTTTTGGTGCTGCCTTTTTTATTTTTGTTCTCCAGATGTGACAGTACTCTGATTTGCTTGTATCATTAAAATGCACCTAAATACTGTTTCCTTATACTCTGTGATTAATCCTGTGTTTTCCCTTTTGCAACTGCCTGGCATAGTTGGTTTGACTCCTATTTAAGATAAAATTTTTTTCCACTTTTTTTAAAATACTTAATACAATTAAAAGGTGGTATAATTATGAATCATTAAATATACCACAAGGTTTTCTACAAACCTACTTTATAGCTAAAATTCAAACAACCAATGTTCCTTGTCCTTCTATTATTTTTTTTAATAATTTGCCCTCCTATTTCTTGCATTTCAGAGAGGTGTGTGTTTACCTCCAGGATATTGGCCCTAGGATGTTAAAAGCCACAAGTGTTTGCAGTGATACTTGAGGCTTGGCTTGCATGTTTGAATTAGGCCTAAATTGGCACTGATGCAGAGAAACTTATTTCTGAGGGCAGCTTATTTCCTTATACATAATTCATACCTTCCATTCATTTCATCCCATTGCAATTATTGGTATGTCTGCTATGGGACCTGACATTTCTGTGCGTTTGCAACAAGCAGGTCCAGCCGAATTTCCACAGTTGTAAATATTTTTGCCATTAGCCTGTCACATTCCCCGCTCCTCTGTGCTGAGAAATCACTGTGGGATAGCTCAGATAGATGTGCTGTACCTAGATTTTTTGTTTCAAGTGTTAGACTTGTACACCTTGGTTTCTGTAAACAAAATGTGGCTGTTTGATTCACAGATAAGAGCAATTACCTTCAGCATCTGAGAATGTTGGAAGGATTCTGACCATATTTTCTTTCCTTGCAGGGCAAGAAGAATGGACCAACTCACGACACAAGACACCTTCAGCAAGGACAACAAAAGGAGTCTACAGAGACCAGCCATATGCCAGATACTGATTGTACTGTCTGATGTTGTGAAATATCCAATCTCCACCAGTCCTGTATACTGTTCAAAGTAATTTTTTCTATGAACAATCCCTTTTTATTAACTCAAAGTGCATAAAAAATCTGAATGGATGGACTGAACTTAAAACATTTTGTTGAAAGAACAACCTGGACAGAAAGATATGTAAAACAAAGAACTTTGTTATTTCCAAACTGTGTTTGAAAAAATAGGTGATCAAAAAAATAACCTTTGATTAACTAGTGTTAAACAAAAAATAGGTTTACTAAATACGTTAGTCCATTCTTTTTAACATAAGCGTAACCTTTTATTTTAAAGGTTTTCAACAATTTAGTTTTTAGCTTTTATTTTCAGCCATTTGCTAGATTTTCTCTTTGCAAACATGCGTAAAAAGGGAAGCAAACTACACATGCGAATAATGTGGTATTTTGTAACTCAAGTCTTGAAATGTTCTGTAGTGTTAAGCAAAGTTTTACCCTTGCTTGATACTAAATAAACTTTTGAAAGAAAATCAATGTGTGTGAGATTAATTTTATGCTTTATCTTATAATAAAACTTCATAAATAGTAGTAAACAGGGAGAATTGTTTAACAGTGATCAGCTTAAAAGGCTCATATTAAACACTGTGCAACTTCTATTAAAACAAAGTGGTTTAAACCTAAATGTATCTATCTATATACTCACAATAGATTTAAATGCTGTTTAAAATATCCAAATGGTATGGATCTGCTTGAGTGCCACATTAAATCAAAATACTTTTGTTAAAAAATTGTTTAAAATAGCTAATGAATTTTCTGGAAAAAGATGTGACTAGTTTTCACCTTGTTGAGCATTTTTTCAGTAGTGCAACTTTGGAATTTTTATGAGAATTTTGGTACGTTAATGACCACCTCGCTCCGTGCTGGAAGCAATAAACACAAAGCTTTTAAAGACTTTCTGACTTGACTAATTGAGGTCGCTTTCGTCAGAGGCAGAGGATGTGTAACCCTTAAAACGGTCTTCATTTGCAAAGGTAAATAAATCAAATAAGATTTTAATCTCACTTAAGTTATCTTAATATAACCAATAAAAACAGGGAGGCTACAACTTAGAAAGTTTCATTTTAGAATGTAGGAAAGACTTGTGAGGACACCTAAATTCTCATTTTAAAACGTTTAATTTGTGTTAGCCATCTAAAAAGCCTTAGCTTAGCTAGTTAAATTTGGACAAACTATTCCCTATTAAACAACTGTAAAACCTCATAACCAATAGCTTGTAATATATTATTTTTCCATAAATTCTAGTAACTTAAACATTGCAAATGTTATCAAAAGCCTTTTTTTAAGCATTGTTTCTATTAATTATAGTTTGATTTACATTGTTTTCTTTAACTTTTATTTGAAATTCTTAGAAATTTACTAAAAACATCTCTTTTTTTTTTTTTTTTCTCTCTTGTCAGGAAACTCACCTCCGTGGACAGCTAAGAGAACAAAAAACCTGATCTTCTGATGCTTTGGTAGGTATCTTTACTCATCTGTGAAATTATTCAATAGGTAATGGAACTTATGATCAGGTCCTTAATTCTGCCCAAAACTTTAAGTTAGATGTCACTGTCTGTGTTCAATTCTGCTAGGAAAAGTAATAGTTTAAAACTTTTATTAATCGGGACCTTAAGCTGTCACAGTGTGTGGACCCCCCCTCAGCACTTTACTGAAGGGTGTGCATAGCTTTGACAGCATCTCAAACAATTAAGTGTTTGATTGGACAGAGGAAGCTGAAGAAACCTAATGTAATTTGATGCTTGTTTTCAAACAGGAATTTAAAACTCTAATCTGGTCAACAAGCATGTCTAAAATATGAAAAATACATTTTGTAAACTGATTTTCAAAGTCAAGCATTTCTACACAAGTAGCAGACTGATGTCTGGCATTAATTGAAGGAAAACAAATCCATTAAGAAACATTAGCTAAAGAATAGCTGGCTCTACTGTTTCTGGTCAATTCAATATATAAAGTAAGAAATAATTCAACTGTATTTATGCTGAGATGGTGCATATTTTAAATAAAACAGATTTTTTTCTACCTGGAATGGTAATTCTTCCTGCTAACCTCATGATCTCAGTGCTTTTAGTTGACAAGGCTCAGCTAAATAGAGCTCTATACTGTGAAATATTGCATAAGTTGCACTGCCTCTGTGTACTGCAGTAAATTTAAGAGGCTGCTGTCACAGGCTAGAGGAACCTTTTGTACATACAAAATGGCTTTAGAACTGTTTTGAGCATTTTAAGGGCTTAAATCAAAGGATTCTAAGGGTAGGAGAGCTTGAAGAAGATTTCTCCCCTTTGGGGCTTAGAGGACAAAGATTTAATACCAGCTGCTAGAATTGCTATGACAAAACTGAATATATAAATACCTTTTAAAAATATTTATAACAATTGACACAAACTCTCCTTCTGGTCACATCTTAAATCACATAATATGATGAATTACATAGAAACTGTTCATCTGCAAACACCATGTATTATATTTAATAGACAGGAATGAAACTTCAGGGGTTGAAAATAAAATAGCAAGGGTGGCTAGTAGATAAATCAGTGAATCAGAAGTGGATTCAGTGTTCTGTATTGTTTATCCAACTCTCTTTTATTTAATGCCATATTTTCTTATTGCCTCCAGTATGGAGGATGAACGTGTGATCACCATGTCTGATTTGTGCCACTTCTCTGCTACTCTGCCCTGAAGTCCTAGTTTTAGGAGGTTCCCTTTGGGATGGGAAAATGTGTCTCCCTGATAATAGAGGCTGGCTCTAAGTGCACCACTGAGTGATTAGCATATGAATTAAGTCTTCCTTTTTACGATGCTCTACATTGATACGTCTTACGTCTCCTAAGAAAATGTGTTTCCGTGCCTCTTTAAAAAAAAGTTGTATCAATTCTCATGTCATATGTGTGCACAATAAGCTACATCAGTTCAAACAAATGGTATTGGGTATTCTTCTTAACTATATTTTTGCGGTGCAAAACTTACCTTGGCATTTCCTCAAAGAACGTGCACTAGCATTGTTCTAAGATTGCATTTCTCTTGTGGGTATTTTTTTTTCTGTTGAGTAGTCTCTTAAATTAAATCCATTTGATTTTGGGCAGAGGGAAAAATAATCTGAAAAGGTCTCTACATGAAAGAAAGCCAGTGTAGAAGGCAGCCTTTCTTCCATTGTGACAAACTTAGAAGCTTTTTTTCATTCTAATAGATTTTTGTACTCTGACACCGGGCTGTTACTGTATGTTACTGGTCAAAAAAGTAATGTTAGTGGGCATAATTAGTCATATCTATAATTTGCCTTTATTGAATATTTGTATAAAATTCCCACTGAATTTCAATGATACCAGTTTCTGCAATGCTTGCCTGGATCTACATACTTTTTTATTATATGTGTAATTATCTGATTCCTCTACTTACAGTCTGACAAGCTTCAGAAAATTCATGATCTCTGGTCTCAAGATATATACAAATAAAGTGTATTTTGCTCTTTTTCAGGAACTTCTGCCATGTTAATTATGGACTGTTCAGAGCACTGGACTTACCCATGTGCTCAGACACTGATGAGACCAAGTATCAAAATCCTGCTCAACATTTCTTGTATGAAAGCCTTAAAGTGTATAACAGCATACACTTTTTAAAATAATTGTATATTGAAACTCTTAACTGTATAGTGATGCAACAATGTTTTATTTGGAGCTCAATAAAGAATTTCCATCCAAGTTCCTGTTACAAAGCAATAACTCAACTTCCCATTCTTTAGTGACTCTTTTTAGCCTTATACAGCAAGTGTAAGAGAGTGTGTGAAGTCTCATGACTAGAACTTAAATGCTTTTGGAAATAGCTTGTCTAATGTATGAGCAACATGGATAAGTTAAAATGAAGATTAGTGTTTTCTGCTGAAGCTTTTATTAATAGCTAATTGTAAACAAGTCTGCTCCAGACAAGACTCTTGGGTAGAAATAATGCTCCAACTTCCATTTCCTCCAAAAACTTGTATAACAAGGTGTTTAATCCCTGTCAATTATACTATGCTGCTTATTCTCTTTCACTTGGTGTTTGATGCATAGAAATCGTTTCTCTAATACACAGTCACAGGTTTTCTAGTAGTAGAGTCTTGGATGAAGCTTTCACACCTTGATAAATCTTGTATCCAACAGTCATGTTTCCTCAGTGCTTTTTGTTTTATATTAATTGTGATTGTGATAATTTGTAACAAGAATAAAGTTCTGATAATTTATTTTCTTGTGTTCTTTTTGATAAATACTGCTTGCAGAGCATGTGTGCCCCATTCATCAATTATGGTTCCATCAGATGCATTTTTCTTCACTGAATCTCAATTTATTGCCAACAAAAGCATAATTTGGTTCTGTGTTGTTGCTGTTTTGAACATAATACTAGTTGACAGTTTTACACTAAAATTCTGCCACTTCAACAGGTTTTTGTAACTTCTAACTCCATATACTGACTACTGAAAAACAGCTTTGAAGTTGTGGGAATGTGGATAAAAATAAGTTTTGCTATTAACTGTGGCACCAATCAAATTATCTTGAGTAAAATAGTTTTTAATAGACTTAGAAAACTGACCATTAAAAAGTCTGTATTTTTAACGTCTGAATATTTGAGGTGATTTTGTCAGTTAATCTCACTGTCTGGAGAGGTTTCTCTGCCTTCATCTCTCACTGTGCTAAAACTGCATTTCTAAACTCTTTTCTGCAGCCAGCAATAGTAATTATTTAAATAAGTGAAAGCAAAATCAAGGAAAAAAAACTTCTTTGAATAAGCACGAGATGTATAATAACAATTCCTTCAGACTGACAGGCAGGACCCTCTGGTGTGGAACAGCACCTGACCAAGTACAAAAAGTGTATATAGATACTGTGTGGGGGATTTAGATAAGCAGAATGCAATTTCACTTTCTATAATTTGGACACCAAGACTACCAGCACAAGCTCATTTGAGAAGTGCTATGAACTACTCAAATAGTGAAGTATCACCTTCCACTCTGGAGTCTCGAACAAAAGAGCTGCTTCATGGCAATGCTAAAATATTTTGCTAGGATGACTTATGTGACTGTCAAGGCTCTGTAGCATATGTGGCTTTCCTGGGGTCTTGTCTGGTTGCTGAGTGGCCTAACAGGAGCTGCTGGGGTCTGGTCAAAGTGGGCTGGCTGTGGCCCCCCAGCTGTTGTGGTTACAAGTACTTTGCTTTGTTTCACTGAGAGTTTAAGGACTGGCTGTCTCCAGCCTTTGCAGCCTGAACTTCAAGCCCTTCCCACCCAAACCATTCTCTGATTCTGTCTCCTTTTCTCCTGGTTTTTATCACTAGGTAAAAATCTAAGTTCTTGTGACTGTGTTTTTAGTGAAATCTGGGTCTCATTTGTCACTCATTTGAAGAGCACATGTACAGTGCAGCCTTGTGCTGCCTCAGTGATGCTACACTCTGGGACAGTCCTGATGCTCCGTTCCCAGGGGCCAGTTCTAGGTGACCTCAATTTACTTCAAAGGTTTTGAGGAAGGACCTGAGCCTGCTGCTTCGAATGTCTTGTCCAGTCTGCATCACAGCCTTTCCCATTGTGTCTGCTCTTCTGAGCATGACCCCACTTTGAGGTACGTAATCTATGAAAAGATGTTTGTTCCATGACTATGAATTAGAACATACTTTGAGGTCAGACACCTTTCTAAGTGATGTTGAAGGACATACATTCCCTATTGTAACTTCATCTTTCTGGTAATGAAGGAACTGAAAATTTAAAGATCAAAATGCAAAGCTCAACTTAAAATGCATATATAATGATTTGGTGTAAATAAAATCAGATCTGTTCTTGAGTGGTTCTGCTCCAATTTCCCCACACAGAATTTTGCAATCTTTTTTAAGGTATTTTGACTGTTTTAGTTGGATTTCTGTAGTAAGATCACAAATATGTGCTAAAAGGCCAAATTTGTAGAAGAATTTCCAGATTGCCAGTCTCCAAGAGCACCAGCGTTCCTGGCCGCTGCAGTAAATGCACACCAAGAATTTAAATATCTTTGACTTTATAACTTTATGAAAAAGACTAATTGGATGAAGGGGCTGAGAATTACTTTCACAAGCTCAGCAGTTTTGTCTAAGACAGCTGCATTTGTTTAATGGGGAGAAAAACCCCTTTGGTAATGAAAATTATTGAAGGTATTTAGTATTAAAGCAGATATTGTGAAGATAAACGTTTGTGCAGCCTCAGATACTTCATTGTGCATTGACCCTTGTCTTCAGGCAGGCTTTCCACATGATTGCAAGTCAAGAGAATATCTCTGGCAAACCTGGATTTTAAAGTTGTTTAAGCTGTAGCCAAGGGCCGAAATAAAGCTCCTTTGCGTAGTTCTTTTTTAGGTCTTTTTTCTCATCAGTTGGAAGGTATTAAAAAAGTGTGAGATGTCGACACTCCTAAAAATAGGACATTAGGGAATAGGCTTAATGGACACTTTGACTTTTTGATCAAAGATGTACTTGAAAAATATGAAATTAAAATAAATTATATTTAGTAAAAGTTTATGGAAAAAATTATCAGGAATTATATATACAGTAATCAAAAAAAACCTCATGCTCTTTCAAGATAGCCATTGAGCCAGAAGTCCTTACAACAAGATTCTGAACTTATTACCCAGAGAAAAATCAAATGTAATCAGTACTTATAGTTTTGGCTTTTACAAAGCTAAATACCAAACCCATTCTTTATGCTCAGAACCATTTGGCATGAAATAGCTTAAATATTTTTATCTTTATGTTCTTACTGAAATTTAGAATTAAAAAAAAGTTTTCACCCGAAGTGAAATTCTGGTCCCTTTGTGAAGATAATGGGAAGTTGTGGGTTTTTTACTGACCTCCACAGATTTTTTCCTCCCTTAGACAAAACATGGTAAACTGCTGCAAATGCTGACTCAAGCAGTAACCCAGGAACTCCATTTTTTTATCTTCACTGGCGAAAGAGTCAGTGGTAACGTGTGCTTTTGTTGTTGATCTGGTTATGAAGATCAACACAAAGGTCCTGATGTCCCAAACATCTCAGGAGGATGAAGCACTTTTTATTCATTTGAATATCTGCCTTGGTTTTTTGTTCCTCTATTAAGAGTTGAAGATTCTTAGCCTGGAGGTAGCTGTTATCTTTCTTACTGAAAGAATATATATAGATTCCATCTCAGAATTAACTACTCTTACTAGGATATTTTAAAAAAATTAAAAAAGGAAAATACATTTGTCCTAGAGTTAATATTTCTGCTAGTGCAATTACTAGTTCAAAAGTCCATGGATGATGATGCTCTTGCTTCAGGTAGTGAGACTGCTACGGGATTACACTTTTAAACCTCCATTCATGGATTCTAGGCTTTTGCTAAATCATTTTGCAACATTTATGTTACGATCTAAATATTTACTGTTTAGAAAACTCAATAGGCCTTTCAGGATGGTTAATTACAGTTTGAAATCAAATGAGAAGACTGTATAGACGTCTGCCTGCAATGCATACTGGAAATGATCTGACTAATGTTGATTATCAGAATTATCCACATGTGAAAGTTGACCGTAATCTTTTTAGTAGAAGATTACAGATTCACAGAAAGAGAGTTGGAAGGGACCCACAAGGATCATCAAATCCAGCTGTTAAGTAGATAGCCCATACAGGGACTGACCCAACAACCTTGGTGTAACCAGCACCATGCTCTGACCAACTGAGCCAATCAATTATAAGCAACTAATAAGACTGCAGAAACCTGCTTTCAAAATCTGAAATTAGAACATATACCATACACAGTTTCACTATTTTACAGAACTTGAGGCTCTAACTTCAAATAGTTCAAATAGAAAATTCCCTTAGATATTTAAAATACTTCAGTTATGATTCTCTCATACAGCTTTCTAATAAGAAAAGTGTATGTGGTGTTTTTGGTTATTCACTTTAAGACTATTTTTTTTCTTACATCAGAAATAGGATCACTCTAAGACTGACAGAATTAATGAGTCAAGAAAGCAGAGCTGATCCTCAGGCAGTTCTGAATGGGCTACAGGATGAATGCATAAGGGATTGTAGCAAGCTTTTGTGGTGTGTTTGATGGTGGCAGCTGTGATATGCATTTACCTTATTAGACTAATTATGGGCTTGAGGAAATGAAATTGTAAAATATAATATAAGCATATTGCACAACAGGAAACTGAGAAGTGGTTGTTAAAAAGAAAGCTAAACACTAAAAGACAATTTGGATTTCAAAATCTGGAATAGAAGAAAACCACCATGTTCCAGAGCTATCTTCCCTAAGCTAGTTTGTGGAGCCATGCAATAGCTGCTGATTTTTTTTCTGTCTAAGCTATTCCAACTATTTTTCCCTGAAGTTCACTCTTGGTTTAAACATATTTGATGTTAGGAAGTTGAAGTGATATATCCTAGACCAGAGGGGCAAGATAAGCAGGTCACAATTACAGTCTGTGATAAGTAACTTTTTTTTTTCTGCCTATATGTAACTGGCCTGGCATTGAAATTCCTCACATAGTAGGAGCAGCAGCACTAATTTTTGGTAATACACTTCAAGGATACAAGCCTATAACTTTCATAAATGCCACAATCAATATTCCTTTGAAAGGTCACTTTGTGTACTGAATAATATTTGTAGGCATGTGTACATAATTTAATGGTTTTGGTAAGGGCCCTTCAGAAAAATAATTCAAAGGACAGAAGGTGATATCTTACTGTGAGAGACTAAAAAAGCTTGATTATGGTTTGTAATTGCTTGCACAGGGAGAAAATAACACATAGTAAATTACTCTAATCTAGTAGTTAAAAAAAGTAAAAACTAATGCTGAGTAAAAACCCTGCAGTCTTAAATGAGAAATTAGGTTCAAATGAGTGTGATTAGCCACAGCAGCAAGCTACATGAAAAGAATGGGCTTCTCTTGTTTTTCCTACGTAGCAGCTAGACTGGACGATCTAATAACTGTGAGCTTGAGAATCATGGATCAATGATTGTTGTATAATAATTCTTGCTGTTACTTTCTTTAACTGGCTTTCAGAGTAATAATATGTGAGAGTTAGGATGATCAAAATTCCTTTTATTACAGGGATGAATTCTCCATTTCTCTCTGTGTTATCTATGTACTGCACATCCTACTGTCTTTGCAACTGAAAGCGATATCAGTTGGTATTTACAAGTGCTGACACAGCAAGGCAACTCCTGTTCCTCATGCAGGCTGCACCTAGAAATTCTGGGTATTGCTGTGGTAACCTCACAAAGCACACTTTTTAAAAGCACCATCCACTTTTTTTAATTACCAGAAGGCTCTTAATTTTGTTAAAGAAATAGGCTGGATTTCTTTAGTTCTGACTTATGTGTGTACAACTCAGATGACAAACCCTTGACTGTTTGCTCAGGCTTCCCTTATCATCGACCAAGAGAAACTATCTCAAAGGATAAATCAGGGAGAAACAATGCTTTTTGAGAGAGAAACGCATTGAGCTCAGAGGACTGACTCACCCTCTGAAAGCACCTGGCTCTTCCCCCTTGACTCATGTGGGTTTAAAGTATGATGAATCTCACTCATTTCAGTTCCAAAACCACATTTGTTGATACCCTAAAAACAACAGCAAGTAATAAAGGAAGGCAGACTTGTTTGATGGCTTCTGCTCCAAATATTTCTCAATCAGGGTTCTTAGTATACACTTGGATCAGGAGGTTTCCATGCTCAGTATTTGTTTCCAGAGCTTCTGTTAAACACAGCCACATGCTTTTGATTGTCGGCGTCTTAAATCTCAAGATTAGGTAGAATATTGGCTGAGAGGACTTGTACAAGAGACAATTTCCCTTCCAATTTAGGATATTCTCTCAATCTGTATTCTTGGGGCTATCCTGTGCAGGGGCAGGAGTTGGATTTTGATGGTCCTTGTGAGTGTCTTCCAGCTCTGGATATTAAATGATTATATGAATTTATGGTTATGCTGTAAATGTTAGTCACTGGTTAAGAGAAAGCTTTAAATTCTGAAGGAAAGCCTAGAGACCAGAAAAAGCAGATTAATTTCTGTGCATAAATACTTAGAACAATGCAAAGTAAAAGTTTTCCTTTCAGTCTAGTGTTTGAAATATTAGTATCCAGTCCTCACTAATAACCATTAGTGTTCTGTTAAGGGAGTAGTGATGCAGGTAGATAATTTTTGCACTATAGAGAAAAAGAGCTAAAGCAAGCGTGAAGTTTAGCATTGGTGAAATATTCCTTGGAAACTGAAATTTTCACAGAAAAATGTGGGTTTGCAGAAAAAAGGCATTGGGAACAGTGTTACTGTTCAATTTTAAAATAACTTATTTCAAAATTTCTTTTCAAAAACTGTATCTTTTTAAAGGATGACTTTCAGGACAGTGTACTAGTCAGCTTTTACCCAACACACTAAAGGTCCTTCAGAGGAACTTAAACCGATGCAGGGCCTTCCTTCTTCCACTTCCGTGAAAAAAATGCATGAGAAGGAGGTTAAAGTACTCCGCAACTTTTTCTTCTGAAATCCATTAAGGTAAAAGAAAGATTTTTGCATATCTTTATTTCTCCCTCAGCCAGCAGGCCTTAGGACCATTACAATTTCTATTCAATAGTTTGGAAGCATCCGCACAGCATCGCTGTCTCTTGAGGTTTATGTGTTTCAGGTGTGTTGGACCCAGATAACATGACCCTAAGTCTGGCCTGTAGCTATTCTGGGCTCCTTTATAGACAGCTGTGGTAGAAACCAGTTGAAGAGAGAGGGGAACAGTGCAACAGGTGGGATTTGCTTACCCTGAGAAACATTAGGAACTCTGCTCCTAGGCCAAGAGCCTCATTTGTTTGCCTCAGGTTATCTCACACCTCCTTACTGACTCACAAAAATGGCTTTGAAACTAACTGTAGTTGTTAATAGACTTTTAAAATTAATTTAATTATGAATAAACACACTGAACATGAAGTTCATGCTCTCTCCTGTCTCTTCTGTCTTAGGTTCTGTGCAAAGACAGATTTAAAGCGAGCTGCTTAGAAATAAGTTCAGAGTGATCAGCATATTTCAGCAGGAAAGAGTTTAATTCCTTGTGCGGCTCCTCCACCAGTCCTGTTATTGTCCTTCACTGTTGAACCCCTGTTCTGCTCATTCCAGGGACTGTGTTAGTAGAAATACTGTTAATCAGATGGTGCATGAGAAACAGTGCTACAGATTGATTATCCCTCCACAGCTTTCGTTCTACTACAGCTATATCTAGAGAACAAGGTAGAATCTTCATAATATATTCAGGCAATTATTTTTCAAGGAGCTTCTCAGTATTAAAGCATCACAAAATCTAGCAGGTTGCAATATGTTATTTATTTTCGTCCCAGCACATACTGAGTATTTTAAGTCTAGTGACCGGAACAAAACTCTGCATTAGTACATGTATCGGTGAATGTCTTTTTACTATTAGCTCCATTTAACAAGCGATAAAATTTAAAAAGAAAAAAATTTAAAAACTCTAGAATAAAACATGATTCATGGTGTATCAGTGCCCATAAAAAGAACAGTCAGAATTTTAATTCCCAGGCCAAAGAGTCAAAACTAAAATAGAGATAGGATGGAAATATTTACAGATTTGATTTAAACAAGTAAATCCTCGCAAAAAAACAGTGACATTTAGACAAAGTTGAACATTTGTAATATAACATATATTAAAAAAAAAGGGAAAGGGCAAAAAAAAAATCCTCCAAAAAAATAGAAAAAAGATTTAAAAGACCACACTGGAAAAAAAAATATGGTCAAACCAAATGCATTCAGGAAAAAAAAATTGAGAAAATAAAAACAAACAGACTGAGATGAAAAGAGAAACAATAAAATGGAATGAAAATTAACAGGAAAAAAAATTGAATTCTGAAACAAGGCAAGANAAAAAAAAAAAAAAAAAAGGAAAAGAAATTGAAGAAATTTATTCTTCCAGAACAAAAAAGAAGACAATTATGAAAAAGAGGGGGAAAAATAGGAAAATTGAAAGGAATGCCATGAAATCCACAGAGACTGGCGAAACCTGGCCAATTTCATATTCATGAAAACAGCAAGATTTCATTTCCATACCTGGAAGAAAATTTTTCCTATCACAGAAAGAAATGAAATCCTGAAATCAGAGACCTAAGTGGAACAAACTCTCTGGAAAGGAAACAAGATTAAATCAAATGTAACAGGAAAAAAAGCTGAAAATCACCAAATGCAATGATTGAAACCTAATGTTCTGAGATGAAATGAGGTGCAGTCAAAAGGAATCAAAAGATGGCGAGAATTATGGCAATAGATGACATAAAATAAGGAAAGAATGCTCAGCAACAGCACAGCAGGAGAAAATGAAGAAACTAAACAGTCCCAAAGGAGAGGAGAAAAGCCTAAACAAAACGGAACAAAAAAAAAAAGGAGAAGGTAGGGCCAATAAGGGCAAAGACAAGGCCCACACCAGGGAAAGTTAATCTTCATTAAAAGGGAAATTCCTTTCGGGAAAGGGAATGAAATCTAGAAATCAGAGAACAAACTCGATCAAGCACACGGGAGAGGAGATATGATCCAAAAATCATGCGAGTGAAAAAACCGAGAAAATCTGGAAATGGGGCAGTTAGCATCAGACAAGTTAGAAATGAACGGAGGAGCAGTGGAAATGTTGCAATCTTCCGTAAATTACTGCAATTCAAATCAGGAAGTCAGGGAAGTAATGCATAGAAAGAGAGGGGGGAAGTTTTGGAAGGAATGAAATGTGGAAAAAAAAATGGAAAAAATTCAGACGCCGGCCGAAAAGCATAGAAGTGAATGGGATGAGCAGAAGTGCGAGGACATGGCCCGGAGCTTACCCAATTATTGCTCATTGAAATCGCAAGATTTCATTCCCTTTCCCGGAAGGGAAAGCCTTCCTTTCGGGAAAGGGAAC